>JBBPNN010000409.1:0-25779 GCA_038090935.1 Hortiboletus campestris
CATTCGCTGGCAGCCCTGAGTGGACGATTCCGCCGTCACCCTAGGTCCCCGGCTCGACCCGACCACGTGTCCAGTGTCAACGCGCACAAAGGAAAAAAAAAAAAAAGGACGACGATAGCGATAGGGACGGACGATGCCAAGTGCCAAGCTGCCACGCGCCGCACTGGACCCACTCGACGCCCGAGTCCAACGCGATCCGCAACTTGGCACTGGTACCATGGACATACCTCATCCTCCGAGCCGGGGGCCCCTTGATTTCAGAGCCCACTTTGCGTCCGAACGCCGCGAATCGCTGTCATGGATTGGATCGATCCTTTGATCTATCACGCTGGTGCGGTGGGTATGCATACTTGGATGATGATGGTAATGATGAGCGGGTGACAGAACGGCGCGTGTGCGCACCGTCTTGACTCAGCGTTGGGCGCGCGCGCACGTCGTACGTACGACGGAGTAGTAAGTACTATGTACCCACCTCCTCGGAGTTTTTTCATTCCGCGCATCCCAGGGGGCCTGGCAGGGCTGACGGACCGGGACGCCCAACGTTGGGTACGCATCATGACGCCGCATCATTGACGGGCGTTGCATGTTCAGATTGCCGAGTAACGAGCGTGTTCAAGAACAATGAACGAGCATCGTGCGCACACCCCGCCTTGTATCCACCGCCGCCGATCATTGACGGGCGTTGCATGTTCAGATTGCCGAGCAGCGAGCGAGCGCGTTCACGAACGGCGTACTCGCATCATGCGCACCCCCCGTCTTCACCTCACCACGTGAACTGATTGGCAGGACGCAGTACGCGTCACCCACCCGTCACGTCGAGAGTCCCACACGCGCCCCGTCGGGGCGTTCCATCCACCCCGAGCGGCTCAAAGTCGACGACTCGTATCCAAAAGAACACCCCCGAAGCACCTTCGGACAAGCATGTATGTACTCGCAACCAACCGTCCGGACGTTTTTCCCCCACCAACCACCGCAGTCCACCCTGGGCTCGGCCAAGCTTACTCCATAGCAACGACGGGACGGACCCCGCCCGCACTACGACGACGCGTAATGAAGCGTCGACAACCGTGACGCATTTGTTTAGTTACACGCGTGAAACGCCGTCATTGGAAAATGTTGATTGCCATCATTCAAGGCCTCGGGCGTCACGGTCTTGTCCTTTTTAGTTGTTCTGGTCGCGCGATGATGACGTACAGATAAGCACTGTACACCACGCTTGTAATGACCTCCGTTTTTCGAGCACGCGTCGGCGGCGCGTGGGTTTTGGCCACGTTGGGCGTGCGACGCACAGGACCGCAGCCGTTGAAAACGTTGCGTTGGGAGCTACCACCTCGGTCCTTGAGCCTCGGGCCTCACGACGACGGTGTAGCCGATAACGCCTAGTCAGTCTTGGCTTTAGAGGGGTACACACCCCCCTAGCCCCCAGCCCCATTCGCATCAGACGCCAAGCCGCCTCATTTCAACTTTCTACACACGCACAGACCAACGAGAGATCGAAACGACGCACGTGTGTGGTGTCGCCCGCTTCCGTCGGCGTACCGAATCTTGCGTGTCCGCCGTCACCACGACGCGCGATCAAAATGGATCAACCGCACTCAACCCACCGTGCTCCATATGGACGTCACCCACATCACATATGGAGGAACCACCACCACGCCGCCATCAAGGCATGAAACCGAAACGCCAATAGCGCCCGCGTACCTGAATCTGACTGAGGCAGACGGACGGAGCAGGAAAAGGAAAATGGGGTATATAGTACACATTACGTCTTTTTTCGTGTCTGCTCGTAAGGGTGTCTGCTTTGTAATGGCAAGAGAACGCGATGCGCGTTCATGGAAGCGCTCCGTGTCCTCGTCCAAGAATGTGGACGTCTGCAACTCGATGGGGCGTCGTGATAGGTAATGATGTGCTTGCGACGAGGGTGAGCGCGTATAGCATCAGTGCGCAGAAAGGGGGCGGGATGAACCGGGGAAGTGGCTACAATCGGATGAAAGGAAGAGAAGAAAAAAAAGAGAGAGAGCGTAGTAACACAAGGAGCCAAATCCCAACATAGCTATTCCATATCGTGAGCGGCGTCGCATAACGAGAGACATCTAGAATGAGTCCATTTTTTGTTTTCCGGACAGCGGAGAGGCGCCAAAGGATGCTAACCAAAGAACGTAGTTCCAAGGCAGAAGATGTGATACACAATGCGGATGTGGGGTTGGATGCGTATATGCGAATGCGAGTTGTACTTGATGTGACGTGGACGTGTTTTTTTGGTGGATGCTTGAAACCGTTATTTGTGATCGCCGCTGGAACCTCTCCCTTCCCAAAACCCAAAACCAAGAATCTGAAGCTACGGACAAAAATGTGGGTCCGAAGCACGGTGCGTCAATCGTCGTTCTCTGCGTCCTCTGCTTTCATGCTCGTACTTCTGTTTTCTGCCGCGTGGACGGCCTCGAGGAGCTCCGCGTCTGCGTCCGCATCTGGATCGCCATCCGCATCTGGATCGCCCTCGGCGTCCGCTGAGGACTCGTCTGACCCACGGCGGGAATTTGAATGCGATTGTGAGTGGCTGGGCGATGGAAGGTGTTTTATGAGCGGCGGAGCAGCTAGGAATGGAGCGTGATCAATGAGATCGAACAAAAGAACGATATTGACGAGGGAATAGCGGCATCAATAAATCTTACCGGAACTCATCGGCCTTCGTCCCCTATTTGCGCTTCCGCGTCGATGGGGTTCGTCATCATCAGTCTGCAACGTGGCGATGGCGGGTGGGGAAGGTGGCTCGCGTTGCGAATCGCCTGGACGGGAGGGGTGCGAGGGGGGATGTGCGAGCGATGACGTTGGTATCCGCTCTTGATCGCGTCTCTCCTTGGAAATGAACGACGACATCTGCGTCGCATGTCCGATGGTGAGCTGCGTTCCCCCCGATCCAATCCCTACGGTCACGGGGATCGTATCGGCGCGCGTAACTCGGTTCCCATGCGTGGGCATCGAGTGGGCGTGTGCCAGGCTGCCTACCGTACCGTGGCTTGGTTGCTGGCCAATGAGGGACTGGGGTTGGTTCTGAGATTCTACGGTGCCTCGTCGTTCGACCCGTTTCATCTTCTTTCGACACCGGTCACATACAGTGCCGGGACCTTCGGGCCCGGGACCCCATTTCTCGACGCATTTTCCATCCTTGTATCGGCCAGCTAGCCCACATTGCCGACAGATGCGCTGACCCTGGGCGTTTTGGGGTGGAAATGGAGCGTGAGGGTGGGGAACAGGGGCTGGCGGGGCAGGAGCCGTCGCGGACTGGGGGACTGCGGCTGTCGGTGTAGGTGGAGGCAGCGCAGTAGTTGTTGTGATGGGCGGTGGAGCAGGGAGAGCGGCTGATCCGTTGGCGACTGAATCGACGTCAGCACCACGCGGCGGCGTCACACCAAAGTACGTACTGATAGCCGGGGTCGACCCGGGTTTTCCCTTCTTCATCGGAGCGCCGGTGACGGGGGTCGCAAAAATGTGCGTTTGGTACATGCGCTGTTCGCCAGGCTGGTCGAGAGGGCCTGGCGTCGGGCCTGAGACGTGTCCCACGATCGAGCGCTGGCTGTTGGGAGTTGGAGCGTGACCCGGGTGTTGATGGTGTGCGAGGACTGCCCGTGGGGATTGGGGTTCGCCGCGGGGACGGGGGTCGTCGGTCGATGCTTCGATGAGCATCTCATCGATGGACAGGGAGCGCTGGGACGAGCGGGAGGACGATCTCTCGTGCGCGTGGGCAGTCGTGCGACGTGGGGCGGCGAGAGTGGTCTGGTGCGCGGGATGCGGGGATGGGAGATGGGAGCGATGGTGGACATCGACGTCCAGCGGTCGGACACGGGGATGGGACTGGGAGGGGTGTCAGGTCGGGTGCAAGCGTGGGTAGATCACGTACCCTGTCATAGTCGCGTTCGTTGCGGGGGCGCTTTGCAGGGGGCTGACCGGGTGCGAGCTGATAGGAGGATTCGTCAAAGCTGCCCGAGCGTGGCCTGACGCGGGAAGTGGTCGGGTGGGGCAGAGGGGGAAGGGGGGGCATGCCGTGGGAGGAGTTGAGGGACGCAGAGTGGCGGTGGGAACGGTGGTTTGCAGAGGGAGGGGGCACGAGCATGATGGCAGGGCTGGATGTGGAGGGCGTGGGAATGGCCGTCTGCGGGAGGGGGAAGTAGCCGGGGAGGGGGACGGGGGCGAGGACGAGCTGGCCACCGCCCTCGGCAACGAGACGGGCGAAACCCGCTCTGGCGTCGGCGGCGCGGAGTTCGACGACGCCGAGGTAGCGGTTGAGCTCCTCCCAGGCATCGGAGAGGACGCGTCGGCGGGCATCGGCCTCGTCGCGGGCGTGTTCGGCGCGATCGGCGCGTGCCTCGCACTCTGCGATGACACGCTGGGCGGCGTCGGAGAGGGAATGGGGGCCGTTGCCATTGTTGGTATTCGGCGGAGAAGCGGCGCTGGAATAGGTTGCGAGGAGTCGCTCGGCCTTGTCGAGGTGCTTTCGTGTGGCGGCGAGCTCTTTGCGCAGGTTGTCGGACTCGCGATAGCTGGAGGTGAGGAGCTGGGCGAGCTGGGCGTTGGACTGGGTGGAGGTGGAGGGGAGGGGGGGCGAGGGCATGGGGTGGATGGCGGAGGGGGGCTGTGGGGAGAGAGACATGTCGACTCGCCGGAGTCGGTGTCGACGAGGGAGAGTTTTTACGGAGAGGGGGTCTTATCAACCAGGTCAGCGGACAGCCAGCGGATGCTTCGGCCGGCGTTTCCCCCCCGCGACACGCAACGTTGGCGAGGCTGGCACGATTTCTCGTCCAATTTGGAAACGGTTGGCCTCCTGCAATCGGCGCAGTCGCTCACTTGACGAGCAGGACCCCAGCCACCCCCTACATCCCGCCGCGCCTCCATCACCCGCCTCATGGCTGCCGTGCGTTCCTCCATCACCGCACAATTGCCCGCTCTCACCCCCGCGGGGACATGTCCATGTGCTCGCGCGCCCATGTTGATCGCGCCCACGTCGTCGCGTGTTTTCCCAGGCATGTTCATCTCGTGTGCACATGCACGCGGGGTCCCTGCCTCGTGTCGGCGCCGCCATCTTCCTTGGGACTTTTTTTTGCCTCCAGGCCTCGTGTTATGATGCCTCCCGCACCCGCGTCATTGATAGATCATCCGCCAGCACGCACCCCTTTCCTTCTCGGGTCTCCTGCACTCCATCCAGTGCCTGTCTTCCCATCACCCCAGATCGCATCACGCCTGACATCACTCTCCCTGCACGCCCTGCATCTCGCTTGCACAACGGCCTATCTCCCCGATCGCTTCCTCCATCGCCATCCGAATCATCATTTCTCGCGTCACCTGATTGTGGCGCGACCCGCACAACGAGCCGAACGCCATCGCAACACGGTGTGTACGCGCTATTAGGCACACTCCGGGGTCCTCCCGTGGGAATTCTTCCCGCCCTCTTCGTTTCAATCTCCGCACCGGCAGTCGCCTTTGATCGGGACATGCGCGTTAGACCAAAACATACCTACATCCCAGCCCATCACAAATCAAGCTCTGTGGTCGCTGACCCTCTGAGCCAATGGAGGCCGAGGTCATGTTGACAGCACCGCAATCGCTGGAGAACGACAACTCATGCATTCAAACGTACTAGTGTCGGGGCCCCACCCTGAATTCAATCTTCTTGTTTCTTGAAACCACACGCCTAATCTGCACAGCCACTCTCACTCCGACCTCCTAGGAAATTTAGCAACCGCAGACGGACCGTTGGACCAAGGGGGGACAATAGGAAATCGCTCCTCTCAAGACTCCTGACACCCGCACACCAAAATGAATCACTGAAACAATTTCCGCACGTTCGGGTTCCTTGTGCTTGTCACCGGCCGATATTCGGGGAAACAACTCAAACACTCCGCGCTGCCTGGTGTTTGCAATCCGGTTCGCTCTACCGTCGTCATGCCTCTCAACTGTGTGTCACAATTAGACGCGACGAGGCAGGCTACCTTGCTTCCAATGTCCCACAACAGTCGTGCATACGTGATTTCATACTCGGAGGGGGACTAAAGAATTCCGTAGCCCGCGATTCTGCGTTCCTTTCCAGGTTCGAATTCCCTCATCGCAGCAGGTGACTGATGGCTACCTCAGTGTTTCGACTCGGTAGCTGCATGCCCTACCGTAACTTATTCCCACTCCTAGCCTGCCTATGTTCGTGACACAATGGCAAGGTAAGCGCACCCATTTCATACAACGCAGAGTTGTTACCTTGACGCGAGTTGCGTGTTGACCCGACTGGCTCAGTCGCGTATACCAACCCTCTGCACAGAAGAATTGGGTAGGCACACCGACCTGTTTGCTCCCTTTATGCTGCCGGCACTTTTCGCTTCATATCTTTGTAGCCTCGGAGTCCCTCTATTTCCGAACGCGCTCGTGACCAGCAGGTTCTTTTATTCTCTTGAGAAGCACAGTCCACGCGTTCCGCTTTGCTGGCACTGCGTGGTTTAACTCGGATGCGCGCCGTCTGGCGCAATCACCCGTGACCAACACCCCCGTTCCAACGGCGCAACTCCCGCTCTGTCCCAATCTTCCCCCCCATACCGGTATATCTTCTGAATGGCGCGCTTATCGATTTTCCCGTTATCGTAATCCCTCGTTATCTACGCAAACGTCATATTCCGCATCGGTGCAGTGATTTTCTCGCCGCACTGCCTTACCGTAATGTCAGACTCCGCCGCATGCTGTCGTGCACGAGGTTTCCATTTACTTCCCCGGGCCGCACTGTGTGCCTTTCGGGTGATCTCGTACATCTGTGTGAAGCCTTGAATAATCTCAAACAATCTAGCACAAACAGATGGCGTCTTCTTCCGTTTCATCGTGAGGTCACTTTCACGTTGCTCGACGCGTGTAAAGTGATTTCATTCTGATCTTCATTTCATGACTGGGGGAGGGTCTGTGAACATCCATGTTGTGGTCCGCAACGCCATCTAAACAAGGTGTTGTTCCTCGTTGGGGGTGGGCGGTACGTCCTCACCAACACATAGTTTCCCCGCAGGTGGGCTCTTCATTCCCGTGTACCGAGCAATCCTGTGCTTGGGGCTGAGACCCTGTGGCAAAAAACCCTATGAGCTCATCGATCGGGACGTGTATGTACGACCATGTAAGCCCGATCCGCCAAAACGGTCTCCAGACTGGGTCGAAATGACTTCATTTCATCACACACGCCGCACGACGCACGAGCACCTCGAGATAGAGATAGCCTACAAATGAAATATGAATTGACGTCGTGCTGTCGTTATTGATCGCCTCGTGTAGAGCGTATGTTTGTGTGTGCAAGAGGGATGGTGTGATCAGCGACGAAAAACCGACGTCACGAAGGGGGGGCTACGCCGGGGATTCAATAGTCAATATTCAATTATTGTTGTTCCCCCTCAGGGTCGCGTCGGCACGTTCTCGTGCGTGATCAACGACGCGCATAAAAAAAGAAAGACGACGTCACGAGGGGGGGACTACGCCGGGGATTCAATGTTCAATGATGGTTGCTCCCTTTCAGGGTCGCAGCGGCACGTTCTCGTGTTGTGTAAGTAGCATACTATGATCGGGCTCCGAGATGACGTCTTTGCCTCGTGCGCGCGGGGGGGGGGTTGGAAATTGAGTTTTGGTTTTGTGTGGATGCGTTGATGGTGACTATGACGCCGAGCGCCCTGGGTTGCGCTTGGACGGTCTCCAGGTGTAGGTTTGTAGCGATGCGGCGTTGATGTTGATGTCCATTGCGGCGGTGGGGGCCAGCTTCCCACGAAGAAAAAGGGTGGTAGGTATGCTTGCGGCGCTATGATGCGAATGCACCCATCGATGTTGTGCCTGCACAAGACCATGAACCGTCTCGCGGTGCTACTTTGAAATAGCGTGTTGGGGAAAGTCCGCGATGAGCTCGACAGGGGGGGGCGTACTCACTTTGAGACCGCAGCTGCGGCGCAGTCGGGTGAAAACGAGTTCATCAACCGGGCGCAG
This sequence comes from Hortiboletus campestris, assembly GCA_038090935.1. Taxonomy (NCBI): domain Eukaryota; kingdom Fungi; phylum Basidiomycota; class Agaricomycetes; order Boletales; family Boletaceae; genus Hortiboletus; species Hortiboletus campestris. The sequence continues at coordinate 7,987 of JBBPNN010000409.1, forward strand.
TCGGGGATACGACGGCACTCATCGGAGAGCCTTTTGTCCGACCCTCCCGTTGACTCGAAAGTAGTGGGCGACTGTGGACAGACTCGATGATCATCGTCGAGGAGGACTCTGATCCAAAGCCACCACTGCTGCTTATTGTTCCGCAAGACAACAACCCTGGAGGACAATTAGAAACCAGCCCATTCGGGTCCGTCCATCCACAGTCACAGTCGCCTCCGACAGCGGACACACCCAGTTCATATACCCTCTCATATCACACGACGCCACACCTGCCACCACCTCTACCATCACCGCCTCCGTCATATCCGAAACACCCCAGCTACTTGAATCACCCCGCACCGTCGTCACCTGTGCCTGCTGTGCCGCATCATCATCATCATCACCATCGTTCTCGATCCCCAGCCAAGAGATTTTGGAAAGCGTTCGCAGTGGCGTTCCTCATATACCTCGCATTCGTCTCACTCACACGGACCGTCATCCACATGGCGAGCAATGGTGGCATCGTGAGCGAATTTCTCTCTGATTTGGCCCGCGTGATGCTACTATGTGCGACGAGCGTTGCTGACCAGGTGTCTTGTGTTTCTGTTGACAGCTCTTCGACGGCGGGTCTGTTGGCGTTCCTAGGGCGGAAGACGGCAGGATCGTCGAATCGATCGGGAGTCTCAATTGGACGTCTTACCAGACCCGACCTGACTGGGCACCAAGGTTCTCGGAGAGCGCCGAGACGTCGTTTGTTCTGCCCGTCGCATCCGATGCACTCTATTTCATCACCCGGGGCTCTCATCAAGGTGGAAAAGTCGAGTTGAAGCAGTCGCACGAACAGGGGACGGATGTCATTGTAGACGTGCGGGTGGCGTACCATGACGAGCGGGCGCTCGAACGCGCGACCGTGTGTCAACTGCGGAAGGGCGGGAATAGACACGGCGTTGGGATCTATGTACGTTCTTTTTGCCGTGCGCCTTCTCCATGATTAATTCCCCATCCATCAATCTCGTAGACCCCGATGCATACATGGTCTGCCAATACGCGCGACGGACTCCACTTTGAGGTCGTGTTCACATTCCCGGCTGCTCCATCCGACCATTCCCCGCTCCGCATCCGTGAATTCACGACACACACCAGCAATTTTGCGCACGAGATGGGCGATCTGTGGCGGTCACTCTTGTTTGAAAACATGCAACTCGAAGCATCCAATTCACCCATTCGAGCCAACGTGAGTACATTGCACTGTTCATCGATGCCTGCGCGCTCATCGATTGCTTCGATCCGGCTAGTCCATCACGCTGACGAGAGGGTCGTTGACCTCGAGTAATGGCGCTATCGTTGGACATTTCAACACCTCCGATTCGTTAGTTCTGCGCACCTCTAATGCGCGCATTCAAGTCACTGCATCCCTTTTCTGCACGGGAGGGGACGTCACCAAGCTGGAGATGCGAACGAGCAACGCGTAAAAAACCGTCTATTTCAGCGCTCGATCATGCGTACTGACGTCGATTCACCCGCAGCCCGATCACCTCGTCGGTCTCGCTGGCCACCGCGTCTGGTTCGGGGGGTCATTTCGTGGTGACGTCGCGTTCCAGCAACGGCGAGATCAGGTTACAGTACGAAGATATGCCGTCGGGGGCGCGTCTCGTTTCGGACGCGCGGACGTCGAACGGGGCGGCCTCGGTTGCGATGCATCCTGCGTTCGAGGGCAGGTATGAGGTGACGACGTCGAATAGTCGGCCTGTCGTGAGGGACACGCGTCCGGTGGATCCTTTGGGGAGGGGTCGGCGACGTGTCGTGCATCAGACGGCGTCTCGGGGGACGGTGTCGGGGAGGGTGTATTGGGAGGGGAATGACGGGAGAAGGGGTGTTGAAGGGACTTCGATTGTGCATACGAGCAATGCGCGGGCGTCGTTGGATCTGTGAGGGCGTTGAGTGGGACAAGATGTGTCCGTTGGATATCGAGGTGGGACGAGCGTGACGATGGCATTGGACGGATGTACACTATGTAATGTAAGATAGTATTCGGTCGTTGGAGTCGCAGGTACCTATGACATGTGCTTTTCTCGATGCATGTTGACATGTCCGTGCGTCCGTCGAAACTTGAAGTGGGCTTCAGAGTTTTTTCCGGGGGAAAGGACCATGCAAGGTGCCAGTGTGTACAAGGTTGCGAACGCCAAGGCTAGAGGGTGCGAGAGCATCGTCCAGCGATTCGAGCGACGCGCAAGTTCGAAACTTCAAGTAGGCTCCTTTTTTTTTTTTTCCAGCGGAATGGACCATGGAAGTTGTGTCAAAGGTTACGGTTGCGAACGCCGAGACGACTAGAGGGTGCAAGGCGGCATCGCCCACTCCTGGGTCTCGTTCGTCCTCTGAGCCATCTTGCAAACTTGTCCCGACTGAGGCTTGAAAGAGCCAAGAGATGTCGTTCTACGCGAAGGCGCGTGGCGGTGTACTAAGAATTTAGTCCGTCTTCCCACCTCCCATACTTAGTGCCAGCAGCCCGACGGCATGTCCTTTTTCGCCCAGCCCACCGCCCAGTGCGGCGAGCCGGCCGACCTGTGCGCCAGCCCTGTCGACAGCTCGCCTCGCTGCCCGGGCCTGCAGCCTGGGATCGCAGCGTCGCTTTGCCCCCCCAAACCCTTCAGTGCCATCACCACCTGACTTCATGCAAGTAGCCATTTTCGCAGCTTTTCTTCCTTCCACACCGTGCCGTGCTTCTCTTTTTAAGCCCCCGGTCCTCGTAGGCCACAGATCTTTGGTCGTGTTAGTTTGCCAGTGCGCTCCGAGTCCTTACGAAATCACTTTGTTATGTCCTACTCTGTACTTCAAGGTTTGACAGAGGTCACACAACAAGATTCTTCCTCGCTGCATCATGATCCCGTATCCCGAATTCCAACAGGTCGTTTTTTTTTTTCATGGACTGCGTGAAGGTAGCGCATGTCATTTTGCTAAGAAGAAGTTCATTATTGCACAAAGCAGGTGATACAACCAATCACAGCACAACTTGGGGCATAGCGCTAAGAGTCGTCACTGACGACCGTCGCCCCAGGTTGTCAATGTCATTCATTGTTCGACCACGGGCGTATCCGTATCTGGTCAAGTTCTGACCTCGACCGGGGTACACGAACATCGGTCGTTGATAATGCCCAGCTAGTCCCATTTCAGAAGAACTCGGCACTTTCAAATTCCTGAAGCTGCGGCCCGGCTCTAGATTCCTCGAGGTCTGGTTGTCAGTGACTCTCATCAAGAATGCCAGGCAGTGCGAATTACATAAGACATGCGCAAGTTCTCGACTTCGGTGTATATAGAGAGGCTCGACCCCTCAGACTCCACGTTCATGCACACAACGTTTTGCGATGTCTCCCCCTTGTCGTTTCTTTAACACACCCACTGGTTGCAATAGAGGCAGCCAGTGTAAATTTGCACACTCGTCTCCCAGCGATAGTACTCGACCACTTTCCCCTTCAACCAATGATGATCCGCTACAGCGCACCCCTCGCCCAAGTGGCAACGGGAATCCCCCACCGGGTGTCTGCAGGTACTTTTGGGATCAAGGCAGATGCAACAGGGAATCAAACTGTCGCTACACGCATACCCAGAGAACGGACAGACCTACGTTATCCCCTGCATCCATTTCGTCTGGCAACATGTCGCAATCCGCTACCGTTGTACAACGTATCACTCCTTTGACCGAACAAGGTTTGTCGGAAATGAGTGGTAGCGGAACAGATGGTTTTTTGTCCCATGATTCTTCCTCCTTGTCTCCATCTGAAGCCCACAACAACCTGAAGAGATTTCTTTCGGACGACTCTAAATTCAACAGCACGTTTGAAGTCTATGCGTTTTTGGAGCCGCTAAACAGCGCCACTGCCTCTAATGCGGGTTGGGTACGTCATGCGATGTTTATTGTCGCAAACAACGTACTGAATCGTTTACCAGACCCAAGAAGATGGTCAAGTAAGTCGTGGATCGTGACGACGATGATCACCGATGACGCTGATTTCACCTTGACGAGCAGCTCCTTTTGCAAACCATGGCCTCTGTACGTCATGATATGGACTCCAATAAACCTTGGCTTGATTCTTCCTTGCAGCAAAACGGTTTACACTGTCTCGTGAATATCATACTTTGGCCGCAAGTGTCGGCACGCGCCGGAAACAGCCGTGATGTCCTTTCCTTCCAGCGAGGGATACTGCCGATACTACGTGTCAGTGCACTTTTTGTTCTCGAGCTTGCTTTCTGCTCACCCCTCACAGTACTTATCATCCGACATTGTCGTCAAGAGTGCGCTCGTAACCCGAGTGAAGTGAGCATTTCCGAACGGTGTTGCGTGCTACTGATTAGGGTTGATCCAGTATTCTCTTTACCGAGGTGCTGCAAAACCTCGAAGAACTAGCCGATACGATGGAAAACAGCATGACTATTATCATGGCTAATCGTTCTTTCAGAGATCCTGGGTTTGGAACGAATCACCCCCAGCTGGGCGCCCAAGTATTGGCATCTATAGCTGGTGTATTGGACGAGTATGTCGACTTTAATCTTACTCCGAGATCCGTCCTTTGTAACGTTTATAGGTGTCTTGTGCGATTCAAGAACGCTGTGGTGATGTATCCGCGCCTCGTCACCCTGGTCACAAATCTTCGCCTCTGGTTTGATCACTGGACCACTGGAATTTTCTCGTCCCCGCCGACGTTCGATGACCCGTTACAAAACATCGAAGCTCCGGTTCGCGATCTCCTCATAAACGCCCTCAGGGAGAAAGTCAACCATTTGGAGTCGATCGTCAATCGCGAACTTGGCAAGGAAACACGCTCGAGTTCTCGTAGGAATGTACTTGGCGGACAAGATGGGACCTCGGACGAGGGTGCCGCCGCGGCACTGCACAGCGCCACGTCTAGTCTGCCAATGTCCATTGATGTGCAGCGACGAATGCGGCCGACGATATCGAGCCTAATCAGGTGTGTATTTAGTCGTTCGTTAAAGTCAACTGAGTTGCCGAACATGGTCAGGAACACGCTCTACGAGGGACTGCAGGGCAACGAGTTGGTCAAAGGCGCTCGTGGTATGGCGAAGAATCTGTTCTTTGTCACCCATAATCACAAGGAGGATGGCGGGACGGACGATACGGCGAACACCTACAACATGTACGAGGTGAGGATACAGCTCGTTTCTTGAGCGGCGGAGGGGCTCACGTCCGGAATTCGAGGTCGAAATGATCCGAGACTTCGTTCTCTACCTCCTCCAGTAGATGCCTCCTGATTATCGGGAGACTCCTCGCGCTTACTGTTTTCCCAGACAGGGCTGTTACTCCGCGGAGGGCGACATCGTCGTCTTGTGTGCTTATCCGAGTCAACTTACCCGACTCAGAGATGCGTTGGATGGCGAGGTCGCAGTCGTGATTGATGAACGGGATCAAGCTGCCCTTGATGATGGCGAAGCTGACCAGGATGACGCCGGTGACGCTCCTCTTTGTGGGTCCATCCAGCATGTCAAAGTGACGAGCCGCGTATGTTGTTGTTCGTCCACTAGCGATACGGCTCGCGTCTAACTAGGCCGATTTTACAGGTCAGGTTACGGACTGTCGATGACTACCAGGGAGAGGAAGGAAAGGTAGGCAACCGTCGGGCACGTTTGAACATACCTGTCGTCGGTTAACGATTTAAAAGATCGTCATCCTTTCACTGGTTTGGAACTCTGGCGGTGGTGACGATGATACGGAGATGCAAACAATTTCCCAACACACTCGGACAAACATTGGACTCCCCAAGGTACGTGCCGATATACAATCTATAAAAACGCCAGCCGATCGAGACATCTTGCTTTCCAGTCTGAGAATTGCACGAACGGTAGCTGTTTCGTTCCCTCTTGAATATTGCTTGGTCGCTCATCCACTCCCCTGAAGTGGCCTTGTCCCGAGCTTGCGAGGGTCTTTACATCTTTGGAAACGCCGAGAACCTGTCATCGAGAAGCCGAAAGTGGCGTTCCATTCTCGAGGAGCTCGGCGCGCAGGATGCTTTAGGTCCAGCCTTGCCCGTAGCTTGTCATAGACATCGCGAAAGGGTGGAGTATGTCTCGTCCCCGGGCCAGCTTTCCCGGATGGCGCCAGACGGTATGTGTCATCATAGCTTCCCGCTCACGGTACGATGGCTCATGAGGCTCGCAGGTGGCTGTATGGAGCAGTGTGACATGCTGTTGGAATGTGGTCATCTCTGTCCATTCAAGGTATGAATTCTGACGTTCCTCTTCCATGGATCTCAAGCTAAATCGGTCCCGGAATTCAGTGTCATTGTGACGATCCCAACCATGTTGCCGTACTTTGTACCAGACGATGCCGATGGCTCTGCCCCCAGGACCACCCATGTAGAAAGGACTGCCACATGCCATGCGGCGACTGTCAGTTCCAAGTACCGGACGTTCAATTGCCATGCGGACACACCAAAGATTCAGTTCCATGGTACCTTTAACGGAACAGGTTTACTCTTTCACTTGGCTGACAGTACAACTTTAGCTACGAACTGGACATGCTCGAAAGCGTTCGCTGCAACGAAGCAGTGGCGAAACAGCTGCCACATTGTGAACACCAAGCTCGGATGCCTTGTTCTCAAGATCCAACGGACTACCGATGTGTGGTTCGGTGTGCGGAGCTGATGACGTGCTGTGGCAGGAATTGCGACGCGACGTGCGACGGTTGTCAATCGCTCAATGAGACATTGTCGGTTGGAGGCGCTATCAGAAGGATCAAACATGCTTCACACCCTTGTCAGAAACGACTTTTTTGCGAGCATGCTTGTCAGGAGCCGTGCTCTGAGGGACATGAACACTCGACGCACTGCAATGCCAAATGCAGGCAGGTCTGCCCTCATGCACAGTGCAAACACCCTTGTTCTGTTCCGTGCGTGCCATGCAAGCAACCATGCACGTGGTAAGCACGTTGTCTCGGCCAATTATAGTTTGCGCTTTTTCTGACGAATGATTGCAGGGCATGCCCTCACTACACTTGTCCGGTTCCTTGTGGTTCCGTGAGTGACAGTGACCCGGAGGTTTTTCCTGAGCTAAACTATCAATTGGGATTGGTAGGTTTGTGCCCGGCTTCCCTGTGACAGACGTTGTAAACAGGTTCTCCGCTGTGGTCACCGATGCCCCTCGGGTGAGATGGTCCACGTCGTTTTCGGATCCTGAACCTCATCTTCCGACAGTGTGCGGGGAGGATTGTACCATTCAAGTCTGCCCGCAGTGTGCTGCCGAAGATCAAAGGACCCAGGTGGCAGACTTCATCATGCAACGCACCTTGGCGGAGATTGACCCAGATTTGGAGTCCTTGGACGAGATGTTGATCACCATTCCGTCCTGTCGTCACGCGTTTACCGTCAAGACCCTTGATGGACATTGTGGCATGACCAAGTTTTATACTTGTAGAGCGGACGGGAAATGGTTGAGTCTGTTGTCCCCGATCGGGTTCAGGCGGCCACCCACGTGCCCGACTTGTCGTGCAGAGATTACGGCACCCCGCTACGGTCGCGTGTTCAAGTGGGCGGACCTGGACATCCTGGATCGCAAAGTTGTCGCTCAAATGTCGTTGTCCCTCGGCACCGTTCAGACGTCGCTCCAGTCTCTGTCCATCAGCTCAAAAAAGGATCAACTGGTGAAGGTCGCGGAGACCATCGATCTCAACTTCAAGGACAAGATCGATGACAAGAAGCGAGTGGATCAGGCCAAGGTTCGAAGCAAGGCTTTGAGTTCCAGAAAGGAGATGCCAATTTCGGATCGGGAGATCTCTCCTGAAAACACACAACTACACGCCATCGATGATTCCGTGGTGGGCGTCTGGCGCATGGCGATGCAAGAACTCCTGATTGCATACAGACAGGCCGTACAAGTCGCTGAGATGCGCTCGGCGCATAAGGACGCGTGGGAAGCGGCGCTCTCGTGTCTACTCGAGCGTGAGGTCGATGTAGCGCTCAGTGATCCTGGCACTGCGCCGAGAGACCTCATGACCCACACAATGAGCGTTGCAAAGATCAAGATCGGCCAACCACGTCCTCTCGCGGACCGGAGGTTTCTGGTGGAAGCGATCTGGTTGACGATTCATATTCGGCTCATACTGACCGACATGACGACGACGTGGCTCGACGCGATCAATAAACGCACTGGAGACGGTGTCAACTCGGATCAGCGGTTGGCATGGGCTACTTTTATCGAATTCCTGTTCAAGAGCTGTTCGCGAGATGTTGACGTTGCCTTCGACGTCGCAAAAGACTCCGAATCCCATCGTCAGGTCTCGAAAACAGTTCTGTACCAAATGCGGATTTCGTTGGAGGAATTCCGATTTGATATGATGATGTGCAAAATGACGGGGCAGTTTAAAGAACGGGAACATAGGGCCGAGCTGGCAGAGCGCGCGTCGGGTCTCCGTGTGCAGGCGGATGCGTTGATGAAGAAGACAATCCGAGAACATCGGGAGAAGAAGACGAGCGCTGAAGAGATGGACTGGTTGGAGACGAATTTCTCGAATGTCGCGCGTGACATTGTCGACGAGTGGGCGAAAATCGAACGCTCGATTCGCATGGACACGTTTTACGAGCCTGTCTCGCTCGAGGAGCGTATCGCCATCGTCAAGGCGTTCAATTTCGGTAAGCAATGGCCTTTTTCGTTTTTGCCTTGAACGTAGACTCATGAAGAAAACCCCATTGGCCAGCACACGTGGGACATTTCTACAATTGTCCAAATGGCCACACATTTGTGATTACCGAGGTGCGTGGATGGCGTTGACGAGGCATTGTTTGATGGGAACAACTTTGCTGATCTGGATGCAGAGCGGAGGGGCGAAAGAGAGATCGAGATGCCCAGAGTGTGGTGCGGTCATTGGAGGGTCTGGTGATCGCTTGGATCCGTCCAACACGCGCAGTGAAGAGTTTGAGGCGTTGGCCAGGGTGCATGTAGGAGCAGCGCACTCACCATGGGGAAGACCGTGGTGATCTGCGACGTGATTGTCAGGCATTGTCGTATGTGCGTCGTCGTTACGAGCCACTCTTCTTTTCCTATAGTCGGCTTTTTATATACGACAAGTCTTGGATGCGTTTACAGGGTTTTACCCGGATACTGGTCGAAGCACGAGCGGGGATACCTGAGGTGGTGCGAATTGCATGCGGCGGTGGGTGTCAGCTCCCACGAAGAAAGGGGGTGGTGGTAATGCTTGCGGTGCTATGATTCGGATGCATCCACCGATGGCACCTGCAGAAGATCCATGATCATGAGCAGTCTCACAGCGCTACTTTGAAACACGAGAGCTTGAAAAGGGAGCGTACTACTTTGTCAGACTTTACCATAAACCCGGCCTTGCCCAGCGACCGTAACTGCAATGCAGTCGAAGAAAAACATGTTAATTACTGTAACCACCCACGGCCGAGGATGGTATAGTACGGCGCTGAGAAAGCTTTTTTTGTCTGACCCATTGTTATTTAGGTTACAACCAGTTTTCCCTGGGTCTCTATCCAAAGGACACATTTCGTCCCATGACACTTCAAGGTCAACACCCTCACGGATCCAAAGACGCCCTCGCATTGCTCGTATGCACAGTCGAAGCACTTTCAACACCTCTCCTATCACTTACCTCCCAATACACCTTCCCAGACACCGTCCCCCGGGACATCGGCTGATTCACGACACGACGCCGACCCCTCCCAAAGGATGGCCAACTGTTCGACGCCCGTGCTTCCGAAACAAGACGCGCCCTCGACGCTTCACCTCGACTTTTCCACCTTGTTAAGAGCCACAGGAGATCAGATAAAACGTGCAATGAGCACAAACGACGTCTTGCCCAGCGAGGTCGGGTAAGACGTCCACTATCGAGACTCCCAATCGATTCGACGATCCTGCGGTCATCCGCCCTGGGAACGCCGACAGACCCACTGTCGTCCTAGTATTGTCAACGAAAAAATACCTGGTCAGCAACGCGCGGCCGATTCGGGGAAGTTCGCTTTCGTGCCACCACTACTTGTCATGTGGATGACGGTCCATATGAGCGAGAGGAGTGCAAGGTATATGACGAGCGCCGCGGCGAACGCCTTCCAGAATCTCTTGGCTGCGAATTGAGGACAATGATGATGTGGCAGAACAGGCCCAGGTGACGACGATGCGGGGTGGTGATAGCTGGGGTGTTTCGGATATGATGGAGGCGGTGGTAGAGACGGTAGGAGTGGCGTCGTGTGATATATGAACTGAGTGCGCCCGCCCTAGGCGACTGTGAACGGACCCGAAATGGCCGTTGTTTAATTGTCCTGCAGGGATGTCTTGCGAAACAATAAGCAGTGCGAGCGACCGTCGATGCGCAAGTTCGAAACTTAAAGTAGGCTCCAGATTTTTCTTTTGAGGGAAAGGAACCATCGAAGTGGTGTCAAAGGTCACAGTTGCAAACGCCGAGGCTAGAGGGTGCACAAGCGGTATCACCCGGCGTAAGTATTTGGGATCGAAATCGTTGGGTAGGCGGATGGCTTGGTTTTCTATGGCAGAAGCGGGGCTCCAGGCTCCGGGTCGGTGTGGTTTGTTTTCTTTTTTGACTACAGATTCGCCCAATGCGCTGTTTACAACGTATACGAGCTATCGTGATGAAAGGGAAATGGAGAGAGAGAATATGCTAAGAGCCGGAGGACGGAAGGTACAGACTCGGGGGCGGGCGAAAACCCGAAGGTTTTCCGACCCGAAATTGGACCCAAACCTGTTCAGGGCAAGCCGAGCTGTGAGGGGTTGGGTGCCCTTTGAAACAACGAAAGGCTGCCTAGAACTAGTCTGGTGACCAGACCGTCTATGAGGCTGTGCAGACTAGCCTAGAACTGGTGTCGAGTGAGGCAGCGTCGGACAAAACGAACATCCGGATCGGCTAGTGGCTCGGTTTGTACGAGCCTGTGAGAGGGTGCGAAAAACGAAGGGAGATACTATGCGAACTAGCCTACGGTCAAGCTTCAAGGTGTCCAGGCAATGCGAATTACATAAGACTTGCTGTATGTGGCATGGCCATACTTAGTACAATGTCTTTAATTAATTCCTCCCTAATTAATTCCGCCCGTATATAGAGAGAGACTTGACTCCTCAAGGCCTCAGACCCCACGTTCATGCACACAGCGTTTCGCAATGTCTCGTCCTTGTCGTTTCTTTAACACACCTGTTGGTTGCAATCGAGGCAACCAGTGTAAATTTGCACACTCGTCTCCCAGCGATAGTACTCGACCACTTTCCCCTTCAACCTCTGATAACGCTACTCTACCACAGCGCACCCATCCCCCAAGTGGCAACGGGAATTATCCTCCAGGTGTCTGCAAGTTCTTTTGGGAACAAGGCAGATGCACCAGGGAATCCAACTGTCGCTACGCGCATACCCAGAGAGTGGACAGACCTACCCCATCCCCTGCGCCCACTTCGTCCGGCACCATGTCGCGTCCCGCTACCGTTTTACAACGTATCACTCCTTTTTTGATGGAACAACGTTTGTTGAGAATGAGTGACAGCGGAACAGATGGTTTTTTCCCCCAAGATTCTTCTTCCTTGTCTCCATCTGAAGCCCACAACAACTTGAAGCTATATCTTGCCGACAACTTTAGGTTCAAAAGCACGTTTGAAGTCTATGCGTTTTTGAAGCCGCTAAACAGCGCCACTGCCTCTGATGCGGATTGGGTACGTCATGCGATGTTTGTTGTCGCAAAGTACGTGAACAACGTGCTGAATCGTTTGCCAGACCCAAGAAGATGGACAAGTAAGTCGTGGATGGTGACGACGATTCGGATCATCGATGACGCTGATTCCACTTTGACGAGCAGCTCCTTTTGCAAACCATGGCCTCTGTATGTCATGATATGGACTCTCCTATAAATCTTGGTTCGATTCCCCCTTGCAGCAAAACGGTCTACACCGTCTCATAAGTATCATACTTTGGCCACAAGTGTCGACACATGCCGGAAACAGCCGTGATGTCCTTTCCTTCCAGCGAGGGATACTGCCGATGCTACGTGTCAGTGTAGTTGTTGTTCTCGAGGTTGCTTATGCGCTCACTTCTCACAGTACTTATCATCCGACTTTGTTGTCAAGACTACGCTTGTAACCGGAGTGAAGTGAGGATTTCCGAATGGTGTTACATGGTTACTATTGATTAGGGTTGATGCAGTACTCTCTTTACCGAGGTGCTGCAAAACCTCAAAGAGCTAGCCGACACAATCGAAAGCAGCATGGCTACCATTATGACCAATCGTTCTTTCAGAGATCCTGGGTTTGGAACGAATCATCCTCAGTTGGGTGCCCATGTATTGGCATCTATAGCTGGTATATTGGATGGGTATGTCGACTTTAATTTTACTGCGAAATCCGTCCTTTGTAACGTTTGTTAGGTGCTTGGTGCGATTCAAGAACGCTGTGGCGATGTATCCGCGCCTCGTCACCCTGGTCACAAATCTTCGTCTCTGGTTCGACCAGTGGACCACTGGAATGCTCTCGTCCCCGCCGACATTCGATGACCCGTTCCAAAGCGTCGAAGCTCCTGTTCGCGATTTCCTCGTCAACGCACTCAGGGAAAAAGTGATTCGTTTGGAATCAATCATTAATCGCGAACTTGGCAAGGAAACACGTTCGAATTCTCGCAGGAATGTACTTGGTGGTCAAAATGGGACCTCGATATCGAGCTTGATCAGGTGTGTATTTAGCCATTCATCAAAGTCAACTGAGTTGCCTAAGCATAGTCAGGAACACGCTTTACGAGGGACTGCGCGACCACGAATTGGTCAGACCTTATCCCGACATTCGTGGTATGGCGAAGAACCTATTCTTTGTCACGCATAGCCACAAGGAGAATGGCGGGACGGACGATACGGCGAGCAATTACAACATGTACGAGGCGAGCATACAGTCTGTTTCTTGAGCGACAAGGGGCTCACTTCCGGAATTCAAGGTCGACATGATCCGAGAGCTCGTGCTCTACCTCCTCCGGTAGATTGCCTCCGGATTATCTGGAGACTCCTCGCACTTACTCTTTTCCTAGACAAGGTTGTTACTCCGCGGAGGGCGACATCGTCGTCTTGTGTGCCTATTCGGGTCAACTTACTCAACTCAGAGATGCGTTGGATGGCGAGGTCGTAGTCATAATCGACGAACTGGATCAAGCCGCCCTCGATGACGCCGGTGACGCTCTTCTTTGTGGGTCCATCCAGCATGTCAAAGTGACGAGCCGCGTATGTTGTTGTTCATCCAGGAGCGATGCGGCTCGTGTATAACTAGGCCAACTTTACAGGTCAGGTTACGGACCGTCGATAACTACCAGGCAGAGGAAGGAAAGGTAGGCGACTTTTGGTCATGTCTGAACATTCCTGTAGCCGATAACGATTACAAAGATCGTTATCCTTTCACTGGTTTGGAACTCTGGTGGCGCTGACGATGATATGGATACGGAGATGCAAATGATTTACCAGCACACTCGGGAAATCATTGGATTTCTCCAGGTATGTGCCGATATACACTCTATAAACACGTCAGCTAATTGAGGCATCTTGCTTTCCAGTCGGAGAATCGCACGAACGGTAGTTGTTTCGTTTTCTTCAAAGCTTTGCTCACTCACTCACTCACTTCTTTGCAGTGGCGTTGCCCCGCGCTTGCGAGGGTCTTTACATCTTTGGAAACGCCGAGAAACTGTCGTCGAGAAGCAGGGTGTGGCGTCCCATTCTCGAGGAACTCGACACGCAGGATGCTTTGGGTCCAGCCTTGCCCGTGGCTTGTCATAGACATCGCGAAAGGGTAGAGTATGTCTCGTCCCCGGGCCAACTTTCCCGGATTTCGCCAGACGGTATGTATCATCAGAGCTTCCCGCTCACGATCGTTCACGACGCTCGCAGGTGGCTGTATGAGACAGTGTGACATGCTCTTGGAATGTGGTCATCTCTGTCCGTTCAAGGTAAACCCTGACGTTCCTCTTCCATCAATCCCAAGCCTAATCGGTCCCGGAATTCAGTGTCATTGCGACGATCCCAACCATGTAGCCGTAATTTGTACTAAACGATGCCGAAGGCTCTGCCCCCAGGACCACCCATGCAGAAAGGACTGCCACATGCCATGCGGCGACTGTCGGTTCCATGTTCCGAACGTTCAATTGCCATGCGGACACGTCAAGGATTCAGTTCCGTGGTACGCTCGACGGAACAGGTTTACTCTTGCACTCGGCTGACAGTACAACTTTAGCTACGAACTGGATATGCTCGAAAGCGTTCGCTGCAACGAAGAGGTGGTGAAACAGCTCCCCGTTTGTGAACATCAAGCCAGGATGCCTTGTTCTCAAGATCCAAAGCACTACCGATGTGTGGCTCGCTGTGCGGAGCTGATGGCGTGCTGTGGCAAGAATTGCAACGCAACGTGCGACGACTGTCAGTCGCTCAATAACAATACCTTGGCGGTTGGGGGCGCCATCAAGAGGATCAAACACGCCAAGCACCCTTGTCAGAAACGACTGTATTGCGAGCATGCTTGTCAGGAGCCGTGCTCTGAGGGACACGAGCACTCGACGCGCTGCAATGCCAAATGCAGGCAGGTCTGCCCTCATGCGCAGTGCAAACACCCTTGTTCTGTTCCGTGCGCGCCATGCAAGCAACCATGCACGTGGTAAGCACGTTGTCTCTGCCGATCATAGTTTACGTCTTTTCTGACGAATGGTTGCAGGGCATGCCCTCATTACACTTGTCCGGTTCCTTGTGGTTCCGTGAGTGACAGTGACCCGGAGGTCTTTATGAGCTAAACTGACGATTGGCAGGTCTGTGCCCGGCCTCCCTGTGACAGATGTTGTGAAAAGGTTCTCCGCTGTGGTCACCGATGCCCCTCGGGTGAGATGCTCTCGACGTCGTTTTCGAATCCTCAACCTCATCTTCCGACAGTGTGCGGGGAGGATTGTACCATTCAAGTCTGCCCACAGTGTGCTTCCGAAGATCAAAGGACCCAGGTGGCAGACTTCATCATGCAGCGCACCTTGGCGGAGATCGACCCCGACTTGGAATCCTTGGACGAGATGTTGATCACCATCCCATCCTGTCGTCACGCGTTTACCGTCAAGACCCTTGATGGACATTGTGGCATGACCGAGTTTTATACTTGTAGAGCGGACGGGAAATGGTTGGGTCTGTTGTCCCCGATCGGGTTCAGGCGGCCACCCACGTGCCCGACTTGTCGTGCAGAGATCACGGCACCCCGCTACGGTCGCGTCTTCAAGTGGGCGAACTTGGACATCCTGGATCGCAAAGTTGTCGCTCAAATGTCGTTGTCTCTCGGCACCGTTCAGACGTCGCTTCAGTCTCTGTCCATCAGTTCAATGAAGGATCAATTGGTGAACGTTGCAGAGACCATCGACCTCAACTTCAAAGACAAGATCGATGAGAAGAAGCGAGTGGATCTGACCAAGGCTCGAAGCAAGGCTTTGAGTTCCAGAAAGGAGGCGCCCATTTCGGATCGGGAGATCTCTCCTGAAAACACACAACTACACGCCATCGATGATTCCGTGTTGGACGTCTGGCGCATGGCGACGCACGAGCTCTTGGTTGCGTACAAACATTGCGTACAAGTCGCTGAGATGCGCTCAGCGCATAAGGATGCTTGGGAAGCGGCGTTCTCGTGTCTGCTTGAGCGTGAGGTCGATGCAGCTCTTGATAATCTTGGCACTTTGCCGAGAGACCCCATGACTGATGCAATGCGCGTCACAAAGATCAAGATCGGCCAACCGCGTCCTCTCGCGGACCGGAGATTCCTGGTAGAAGCGATCTGGCTGACGATTCATATTCGGCTCATACTGACCGACATGGCGATAACGTGGCTCGACGCCATCAACAAACGCACCGGAGACGATGTCAAGACGAATCAACAATTGGCATGGGCTACTTTTGTTGGATTTTTGTTCGAGAGCTGTTCGCGAGATGCTGACGTTGCCTTCGACGTCGCAAAAGACTCCGAATCCCATCGTCAGGTCTCGAAAACAGTCCAGTATCAAATGCGGATTACGTTGGAGGAATTCCAGTTTCATATGATGATGTGCAAAATGACGGGGCAGTTCAAAGAACAGGGACATAGGGACACGCTGGCAGAGAGCGCGTCGAGCCTCCGTGTGCAGGCAGAGGCGTTGATGAAGACGACGATTCGAGAACATCAGGAGAAGAAGACGAGCGATGAAGAGATAGACTGGCTAGAGACAAATTTCTCGAGTGTCGCGCGTTACATTGTGGACGAGTGGGCAAAAATCGAACGCTCGATTCGCATGGACGCGTTTCGCGGGCCACTCCCACTCGAGGAGCGTATCGCCATCGTCAAGGCGCTCGATTTCAGTAAGCAACGACCTTTTTTTTTTTTCTGTTAACGTAGAATCATGAAAACCCCACTGGCCAGCACATTCGGGACATTTCTACAACTGTCCGAATGGTCACATATTTGTGATCACAGAGGTGCGTGAATGGCATCGACGAGGGTTGATAGGAACGAATGTGCTGATTTGGATGCAGTGCGGATCGGCGATGGAGAAATTGAGATGCCCAGAGTGTAGTGCGGTCATTGGAGGGTCTAATCAGCGCTTGGATCCATCCAACACGCGCAATGAGTTCTCGGCGTTGGCGAGGGAGGCTGGGGCAGGGCGCACACAATGGGGAAGACCGTGGTAATCTGCGATGTGATTGTCAGGTAATGTGGTATGTGCGTCGTCGTTACGAGCCACTCTTCTTTTCCTACGGTCGCCTTTATATATATAATATATGATGGGTCTTGGATTCGTTTACAGGGTTTCACTCGGATGCTGGTCGAAGCATGAGATGATGCGAATTGCGGCGGTGGGTGCCAGCTCCCACGAAGAAAGAAGGTGGTGGTAATGCATGCGGCGGTATGATTTGGACGCATCCATCGATGGCACCTGCACAAGACCCATGATCATGAGCAGTCTCGCGGTGCTATTTTGAAACACGAGAGCTACTGTGACGCACTGGTCGAGGAAAAACATGATAATTAACCGCACGGGGTCGGAGATTCTACGCCACTCAGAGAGCTTTTTTGTCTGACCCCGTTGAGGGCGGTGGACCCATTGTTGTTTACAGATAATGATCATCGTCGACAACCCTGAGGACAATTAAGTAAACAAGGTTGCCGTCGTTTCCGAAGGGTCCGTCCATCCATCGCGCGACACCACTCCTGCCACCTCTACCACCTGGACCGCCTCCGTCATGTCTGAAAACACCCCAGCTACAACCACCCCGCATCGTCACCTGGGCCAGCTGTGCCGCATTATCATCATCGTCCTCAATCCCCGGCCAAGATTTTGGAAGGCGTTCGCAGCGGCATTCATCATATACCTCGCACTCCTCTCGCTCATACGGACCGTCATCCACATGGCGAGTAGTGGCGACATCATAAGCGAACTTCTCTCGATCGGCCGCGTTATCGGGCGTTGCTGATCAGTTTTTTTTCGTTGGCAGTACTGGGATGGCAGCGGGTTTGTCGGCGTTCCTAGACGGAAGACGGCAGGATCCTCGAATCGATTGGGAGTCTCAACTGGACGTCTTACCAGACCCGACCTCGCTGGGTGCCAGGCTTCTCCGGGGGCACCAAGACGTCGTTTGTTCTGCCCATCGCATCCAACGAATTCTATCTGATCTCCCGGGCTCTTATCAAGGTGGAAAAGTCGAGGTGAAGCGTCGGGGGCGTCTCGTTTCAGAGGCGCGGACGTCGAACGGGGCGGCATCGGTAGTGATGCATCCTGCGTTCCAGGGCACATACGACGTGACGACGTCTTGGGGGATGGTGTCGGGGAGGGGGTAT
>JBBPNN010000410.1:0-25762 GCA_038090935.1 Hortiboletus campestris
TCCCGTCACTTAACCACATCATTGCCCAATGGACCAAACCAAACCAACGATGCGAGTTAATACTGGCTAGGAACAAATATTCTTTGAACGGAGATAATAAAACAAGGAGCTGCTCGAGTGCCCGTGCTACGTAGAAGCGGTACATTAGTAGCGAACACACAGAGCACTACATTCATTGGTCGTAAAGTATCGTCGAGAGCGATAGGCCCATGGGTGGCCACCTACATCCTGCCTTGCTAGAAATTCGTAGCGTATAACCCCGTCCGTCACCGAGGAGCTCACACAACCATCCACACCCATCCCACAACGACCAAATCACATCACGGCTTTGGAATGCGAAGCGTTTTGCTGACCATTGCAGCAGCCCATAGGCCAAAAATAATGCTAACTGGGTGAACATCACCCCGACCACCGGATGGGCCCCATAACGTCACGAGACCACCTGGTATGCCAGATTTGCCCTCGACCCAACCTTGACGGGCCCAATAAGACAGGAGGGCGACGAGAGCCAGGGAGGATGGGATAGGAAGGCCTTCAAAGTACCGCGCTTTCCCTCCAGTGTCCTTGGGGACCAGCGCGACTGTCGCGTTGAAGCGGGCGAGTCGAGCTAGCCCACAACATATGAAACCTGTTAGGCAAACGGTATCGAGATACGTTCGAAGGCCAACAGCGAAGGCGAGGACAGCTGGCGCAACACCAAATGAGATCTGTATGACTCATTAAGCGAAGCTCAGTCGTAGAATGATGCATTTCCCACCAAGTCGGCCAGACTGTCCAGCTCTTGTCCGAGTAAGCTAGAGGATTTCCTCCACCTCGCAACTTTTCCATCGAAGAAGTCAAACATCAGCCCCGCTAAGGGAAGGGCAAACGCCCACCACAAACACTCGTCATCGTTTGTTATCAAGTACTGAGCCGAGGAAAATATCGAGAAGGAGCCACAGACACCATTCATGATCGTCACAAGGTCAGCCAACCTGAAATTTCTGCACCGGCTGGTTCAGCATGGATCGGCAGAGGAGCGAGGAAGGCGTGCCGTACCGGACCATGGAGAAGTGGCCGTCAGATTCAACATATTGTTGAAGAACGTGATCATCGTTCACTGTGGCACCACCGTTGGACTTGGATGTCTTGTTGCGAGCCATTCTGGTAACGAAAACGTTGCGCGATGAGGATACAGAGACAGGGAGACGACACGAAATGTGTGGGATGGCACACAGCTGAGACTGGCTAATATGTACCGAGTCGCACCGGCCGACGGGGTCCGATCTGGAATCCTATTGGGGGACTCCTGATACCGCCTATTAAATACTAACATTACAGCCACAACACTTTAAAGTCTATGATACTACCGCCATCGCATCTTCTCGCCGCGACTTCTCGAGCTCGATACTTCTGGCGGCATACTGATTGGGGTGTATCACACTATCTCCGCCACCTATACCTTCTCCTTTCTTCACTCCTCGACTGGCGTGTGTTATCTCAAAGACGCGCGTGCAGGCGACGTGATAGTGGCCCTCTTTGACTGTCCTCATGACCTCATGTAGATCGTTGGTGGTGAGACCCTGAGAGGAATATGTAGCGAGTAGAGCAGTTTGCAGGTTCTCAGGGCCAAAGTGACGATATGGGCATCCGTGGCAATCTCCAACACCGGGTTTATCGGTCAAGAGGATTTGTTGGCAACTGCAAGCGATATAACCTCAGTGTTGTCCCAGGTACGTGTGAACGTACCTTTTTGCGGGATAATTTGCACGTTTCCCTTCCAAACCGTAAGAATGTCTGATGTTATACTTGTACTCCTTGTTGAACTTGTCGTCCGTCATGTTGCTAAAAGACTTTCTCCAGAATGCAACAGCTTCGTCGATCGAGAGCCCCAGAACCTGTGAGTGGATGAATGACGCAATCAAACGTTCGAGTCATTGTCGTACCTTGAGGAATAGTCCATATTGCAATCTCCCAAAGTGCTTCAAATGGCGATCCCTGACCAAGCATTCGTGCAAATTTCGCATACACATCGGGAAGTGTTTCCTTGCGAGATCATCCACCATGTCGGCTCGGATCTCATCTCCGGTGGCGGAGGGATTTGCCCATTCTGATGGAACACCTGCGAGGAATCCCTGGGATAGATTGTTCAATATAGGTATCAACCTCGTGTCCTCATCCATCCTGGGAAGCATTTTGGCGGTGTGCTGTACGTTTTCAGGAACGCTGTCGTGTGATCGTACATATGGAGGGAACTCACCTCGAGTGCCATCCCCAGTTTTCTTTCAAACTCGTTGAACACGAAACCGGACATTTCATTGCTGGCCACATAAGCATAGCCTTTGCATAGAAAAACACGTCTTTTGGCGACCAGGTCAGGTACTCTGGTCCAAGGAACCTGCGGTACAACGTTCAATCAACGACCCCTGTTCGTGCCATTCGACATACCTTGTGATACTCTGTAGACCAGCCCTCAGGTGGGAATTCGGACTTTGAGACCGGTTTTCCTTCGAGCGCCCATAGCTCCTTCACGAACTGGTCCCTTTCGGGTTTTTCGACCTAATCATGACGCTTCAGCGCGAGCAACGGCATGGGGGTTTGACGAGTCACCTTTTCCCATTCAAATTTCTGTGTGGCAAGAAATGCCGCACGTTCCCCCAAATCATCCGTCTCGTACCGTACCCTAAATAACGTCGTCTCTGCTTTGACGAACCGCCTTCTCAGCTCCTCTCTGGTGAACAGTCATCCATGAGCTCACGCTCAGCAACACCCAAAGGAAAACGCATGAACGCACGAGCGACAAAATGCAAGTCGGAGGACGAAATGGCCGAGGTGATCGTTTCGTCGCTGCTCCTCCAAGGCTACCGTGATCGCCGTGTTGCTGTTGAGCGGGAGATACTTTTTGCACTGGGTCTCGGTCACGGTTCTGAGCTCATCCCATGACCGGTTTCGTGCAAACGAGGACTCGATCTCTGCGAGTATGCGAAGGCGGTCGAGCGCGCATGTTTCGAATTCTTCGAGCGTTACTTCGCCTCGTGGTGGCTCGTCGTAGCTGAGGCAGCTGTGAGCTCGCAGCGAACTTCATACAGCGGCAGCACATACAAGTTCAGCCGGAAGGAGTATGCGGATCTATTCGTTGGTGAGCGGGTGGTGATCCGGAGTTCTTTGGATGGCTTCGGCCCAGGCTGGTTTCGTTCTCTGTTTTTGAACATTCTGACTCTCAGACTGAAAAGTGAGTACTTGTGAGTGATCGAGATAGTAGATGGGTCACGTACACGAAGCGTCACGCGTCTTGTCACATCTCTCGGAACCGTCAACGACTAAAAGCAAAGGCATTACATGTTTAGATAGCAACGACGATGGGCTTTAAACGAAGCAAGATACATAATACTAGACGTGACATAACATACATAACCTGAGTGTCTGACTTAAGGTACTTGCAAAGGGCACGATCCACATGCCGGCGTCAACCACGCGGCGGTCCGGGAGTGGGGGTGCGCCCAGATGGGCGACGAACCAACTTCTTCCGCTTGCTTGCAGTGCCGGGTGCTGGAGGGGGGGGTTCCTCCTCTACGTCGAAAGTGACTCCGGGCCGACGAATACGATGAATCCTGCGCTCTCTTCGTTCCGCTTCCTCCCTGTCTCTCCACTCCGACGTCGCAACTAATGGGTCGCGAACAGGGGGTATGAAGGGCAAAGGTTGAACTTGACTGATGGTAGAGTGATCAGGGGATCCGACCACGGTATTGGTCTGTTCACGGGCTTGATTAATCGCATGTCGGAAAGAAGAAACAAAATGCTCACAGCAGTGTTGCCGTCACAGACATCGAGAGACGCAGCTGACACCGTTCGATTCCTCTTGGAGTGCATGGTAAGGAACTTGAAAGGGGTGAAGATGTGTGGGGTAGTATCCTTATGCTCCCGTGTTGTTTGCGTTGGAGGAGGTGGGATGGGGATTGGATTGGGTACCCTGCCCCTGAACTTGGACTGTGATCCCACACGTGTGGAGGTGGAGGCAACCTGTGGCGGGGCAGAATGTAACTCCTTTGGAGTCGAGGTCGATGTCGCCCCACGAGGCACAGCCATAGCGGTAGATGTAACAATGGAGGCATCGGGATGAGTCCTCCCTTGGTCAAGAGACGCTCTGGCAGCCGTAGGGACAGCTGGGGGATCAGCTGCTTTCGAAGAGAGTGTTCTCGCCCTGAAAAGGCCAAACAACCCTGTAGCTTTCTTCTTGTCGTCTTTCGAATCTGTGGACACCTGCCGTGCCCGGATCGGGGCAGCGATGGGTTGTGGTCCAGCGTTAGAGGTGTCTGGGTTGAGCATGGGAGACGGCGCGATGGATGATGGAGTTTTAAGCATATCAGAGTCATTCGTACGATCAGGAGGTAGTAATCGCGCCGGCCGCGTCGGAGCAGGGGTAGGCATATGTCCAGAAATAGGGACCCGTGCTGATTGAGGCTCGGGGACAGATGGGCGAGACGGGAAAGGTTGCGTCGAAACTGTGGTAGAAGAGATAGGCTGTGAATATTTGCGAGGTGAAGGCGGCTTTTGCGCCGCTGATGAAGATGGTGTAATGGGCAAGGATACAGCTCGATTATGGGTCGACGGTTGCGCTGGAGTTAGATGTGTCTGTTGAGTCGTTGCAGAGGATGTGCCTGGGCGAGCGGAGGTAGGGTATATATGCGACGAAGGAGGAAGGTTGCGAGTGGCGGAGGGCGTAACATCGCGAGGTCGGGTGGAATCTATGATAGGTTGTTCTTGATGAGCATTTTTGACAGCAGTTGTTGACATTACGGTCGTGGTCGTGACATCTACAGAAGGTACTGAAAAGGGTACTGAGCGGCTCGGCTGGTGCCTGGATGGGTCGGGAGCAGATGGTGGTTGGGTATTGATACTGGATGACGGAGCAGATATGTGCAGTCCTAGTGTACCGACCGGCGGGCCAGGATCCATTGTCGTCGGTGCAGCAACCTTGGTCATAGAGGCCGTGGCAGAAGCGCTGGCATGGGGAGCAGCGGTAGTCAGCGCATTTACAGGCCTGGATGCCCAAGGGCTTTGTACACTAGCACCGTTCGCTGGTTGGTGTTGACCAGTAGCGGTACTAACAGGGTTGTAAGTTGTCTGTACTGGAGCGACGGTGGACTTGTTGACACTCCCAGTAGCACCGGAATTGGTTCCCGTAGAGGTCGAGAGCTTACTTGCCTGCAACATTTCCGTACCACGCTGATGGATACGAGAGGATACGGTATGGGGCGTAGCACGTTGAGCAGGTGCCTCCTGGGGAGACAGGGAAAATGTAGGTTGAGTAGGAGGTGCAGAAGATGGAACGCGGCTGGTAGGTGGTGCGGCGGCAGGGGTTGGTGGAGGCATGGGCGGAGCAGTGGGCATAGCGATGAGCTCGCTATTACGATGTAGAGGTGGATCTCTACTTCTGGACTGGGGTGACGATCTATGACTGGGTTGGTCCACCACCGCAGACCTGGACATCGAGTTCGCGTTGGCGATAGTGGTGTGCTGAGATGGTTGCATAGGTCTCGACGACGCCGGGACTGAAGGCATTATCGTCTGCATACTCGTGGGGATTCCTTTACCAAACACAGGTGAATCCTCTGCAACATCCTCGATTGTGACTTTCGGTCGCGAGATTGTAGGAGCCAAAGTCTGCGACGGTAGGACGGAAATAGACCTCATGATTTCTTGATGAACTACCTGCACGTCGTCGGACTGAGCGAAGGCTGGCTTTGAAGATCTCGCATCACCATGGGCCACGGCTACAGATCCATTCAATGTCACCGTCGGGACCGTATTGCTATCCGCCTTGCTTGGTTGCCAGGTCTCTGTGACTCGTGGTGGCACAAATGAAGGTTGGGGAGAGGCTGAAGGTTGTGAGGGCAGATGGAGCATTTCACTCTGTACCTCGGGGACGGAATGCACATGGCTTTGTGGACCCCCGTCGCTCTGCGAACGTGTCGGAATGATTTCGCTTGCTCGTGTCTCAATCGGGGGTGGAAGAGAGTCCTCTAGACCCCTGGGCGGCGGAATCGGCAGCGGCGGAGGCGAAAACTGGCCACTGTCTTCGTGGGTTGGAGAAGATGGTGGTCGATACGGCTCAAACAACGATGGTGCATGCACTGCTGGCGCTAGCTGCGACTGATAAGATGTCGATGATGTATTTCGAACCACAGGTTGCGAGGGCTGAGATTGTTGGTCCTGTGAACTGGACGTCGTCCTCGACACCAAAGTCGGCGCAGGAAAAGGAGGTACAAGCAAGGCATAATCAACACGGCCTTGCGGTAAGTCGCGAGTCATGGTTATGGGAGTTGCCCCGACGACAGCGATTTGCGGAGGTCCTGCAAGGTGCGGCAGTGGATTCTGCCTAGGTACATGCTCCGGAGTGGGTGCCTGTACAATAAGATAGAAGATGAGAGAGGAAGTGAGGATCCAGAGTTTATGAACATCACCTCTTTTGCAGCCCCAGACTTGGGCGAATTATTCGCCGGTGCACCTCGTGGCGCACCAAAGGAAGTATCTCTCGCCTTCGTACCAAGAGAGTTCCGTCGAGACGATGTTGATGGAGTTATGGCCTGACTCGCCTTCATCATCGACGAAGATGCACGAGGGAACGAATCGTCGTCTTGTGAGAGTACCTGACGGAGTTGTGCTTGAGGCGTCTCCAGGCTAAAGTGATGGTCTCGCAAATACTTGTCCTCTCGAGATATCTTGGCCCTGCTGGCAGTAGCTGGGGTTTGAACAACCCAGGATGCCTTGACGGTGGTGTTGCTAGGTGTCTGCCGGGGTTCTGTATGATTGTCCGTTGTCCGTCGTTGGTCTGCGGACAGCTGATGAGCATATGGTGCATCTGTATATGTGCCGTCTCGGGTAGAAGGTCGAGAGGATGGAGTGAGTGTCTGAGGAACAATGATCGGGGTGGGGTGAACACTAGGAGGAACAGATGGCGCTTGTCGTGTGGATGTGGAAGGGGACACGCCGTGGAGTTGTGCGTATTTGGGACTAGGTTGAGCAGACGAGAACGAACCATAAGTGTGTCCAGCCTTCGGCGGACTACCATTAGTTGGATGAGTGGGAGATGGAGGTACAGAGTGCTGGTTGGGAACAGAGGATATGGTCGAGATGTTGTGTGTAACAGATGGCGGACGGGTAGGAGGCTCATTCGTTGACAGTCCCTGGGAAACAGAACGCAGAGGGCGCGGGCCAACGACTGCAGGAGGAACAGCGTTATTGGTGGAAGTCCTGTGCGCAGAACGAGATGGTGGTCGGCTGTACAGATACGATGAACTTGCGACATCCACCCCTGTTTCCGGGTTCCCACGGGTGTAGGAAGGTTTAGAGGTGGGCGATGCTCGACTGGACTCGTGGATCGACACGCGTTGACCAGGAGGTAGATCGTCCCCACGAGGACCAGTACGTCCTCCAACAACCGGGGGGCGATCGGACTGAGCCCGCGTTTCAGAAGACTGCGATCGAGTATGACCAGAGGACTTGACAATTGATGCAGAAGTTGGGTGAGAAGGGTGAGTTACGATTTCCTGTGAAGTGTCTGAATGTGAAACTGCCGATGACTTAAAATGCGCGTCGTGCGGATCAGAAGGACCCTGGCCCGCGCGAATACTGACAATTTGTGGTGCAGTCGAAGCCCTAGTCTCGGTGGGTAAAGCGGAAGCGTTGAACCCTGGTGTCACAAGAGGAATCTCGGCGTTGATCGGTGCTAGCGGTTGGCGAGTGTCTTGGTGCGCCCCGTACTTGGCCTGCGTTTGATGTGAGCTGCACAATGACTGGTCCAGGAGACAGCGAGTGGCCATACCTCTAGCCTCTTCACGTCATCTCGTGCTCCCATCGGCAGATCGTGATTGCCTCTGTCCCTCGTGGAAGTGGATGTATGCGCGTCGCTTCTTTGCACAGCAGGACCCGAAGGTGTGCGTTCCATACGATGCTAAGTTTGGATATTAGTACGAACAGTGTGATGATCAGATCAGATATGAACTACCTTTCCAGTTGCTCGTTCTGTATCACTGCCAGATTGAGCACCTTGGGCAGTGGATGGGCGTGCCTCTCGGTGTGAGCGTTGTGACTTTGCTTTTGGTGGAAGGTAAACAGGCATTACGCGAGGGGCAGGCGGGGGTTCACCTGTCTGCTGTACGTCTGGTTGTGGCCCAGCGGTGGACTGGGACGGCATGGTAGCGATCGGATTCTGCGTGTTTTCAGGCTGGTGTCGACGACCCTATTGACGTGTTAGGATGAGCTATAGGAGAATATAAACTGTCCCTCAGGCTCACGGTGGAAGTTGTCCCATCCTCTGTCCGATGTCTTCTGTGACCGTTGGCTAACTCGCGGACGGAAGAGGAGTAGCCTTCCCTCCCGGAAAGTGAGGCCTTGGACGCATTTCTTTGTTCAGAATAGATGACGGCCTCGGTATCGGAATCCTTGCGCCTATCGGGATGCCCGGACCTGGTGGGTTCTTGATGGCGGACTTCTGTAGTACGCTCACGTTCACGTTCACGATGGCGGTCAGCCCTCGTTCTGTCCTTGTATCTGTTTTCAAACTCGGCGGCGGGTTTGTCTCTGTCTCTGTCCCTCTCTCTGTCCCGGTCCCTCTCCCGCTCATGGTCCCTGTCGCGATCCCTGTAGGGGTCTTTGTGGCGCCGTGAAGAGGATGCCTCCTGTTGTGGGGGATTCCAGAAAGTATGGTTCGCTGGGGCTGAGATGGAAGGCTGCATTGAAGAGTGAATGGCACGAGAGTGACGTCCGGAAGGCCTTGGCATCTCTTCGGCGCCGGAGACGTGGTCGTGGGTGGGATGGTGGGATGAAGGGGTGGGTCGTCTCGAAGTTCTTGGATCAGGCGGGTCTGGATGGGGTCTGCGAGAAGAGCTAGCTACTGGATAGGCGGGTGTCGGATGTGAGGGTTGATATGACGCGGGTTGTGGGTAGTGATGAGTGGATGAAGAGTGCTGTGCGGATGGGCGCGTCGCGTGTGGATAGGCTTTGCTTGTTGGGGGAGGGTGCGCAGAGGAATGGTGATAGGAGTGAGACGATGCAGGGGGATGGTGAGGATCCTGACGATGGGAGCGAGAAGACTGTCTCGGGTCATTGTATCGGGTATCCTGGGACGGATAAGACCTTGGGTCGTTGGAATTGGAGGGCAAAGTGGCAGAGCGGTTCCGGCGGCGCTCAGGATCATAGTCGTGAGGGTACTTGTCGGAACTTGGGATCCATTGCTTGTAAGGATCGGCTGGTGCAGAGCGGTCGTCACGCCGGCGAGAATGACTATTCATGCAAGAGGTCGAGCTTTGGGATCAATGGGAGGCAAGGGAGGAGGGAAATGGGATGGGGAGAGAGAGACGCTGAGCTGTCGACATGAGGCCGGGGCAACGGCACTCCTGCTTACGACCGTTCCTGGGAGTGGGAGCTCGGGATCAACACGCGTCCTCATACTAACTAGGGCTGTGTTCACTTTTATTCATGGACAGTGTATGTCTGCCAAACACGAGCCGATGGTGCGAGTAGCACACCACCCAAGCGCGCGACAGGCGGCGTCAAGCGGAGGGCCCGCCCCAGGACGGGGCTGGCCGTGCCCGACCTGCTCTTACACGAATTTGACTCACTATCGACGGTGTATCCCGTCGAGACAATCTAAGGATCGTGTGTGGAGAAGAAGAGCGACGCCGCGCTTAAAAAGGGTGCGGCGTTGCTTACGCAATCACTGCGACCGCGCACGATTTCCCACCGACTTTGTCTGAGCGACCGCGATAATAGCTGTCCATCCTGGCCGTCTCACTCAAGACACTCACCCCACACAGACACCCCAGGCCCATCTCCGTGCGTACATCCTCAGATCACCCACAGACACCCCCCCGCTCATCCCCCCCTGCCCAGGCGCTCTGATACCATGGACATCCTCGACGACAAAGTCAACGGCGGTCCCCCAATGGACATCGTCGACGACGTCGTCTCCGTCCGTGATCGTCCGTTCACATCCCTTGCCATCTCTCCCCCTTTTCTCACCGACCCCCCAGACGAGTCGTTTGCTGCAAAGCATATGCCCGACCTTGGCCATGATGTCAAGGACTTCAAAGTCTACACTTGGAGGTTGACCAACTGGAAGAAGCTCGAGAAGAAGATCACAAGCCCAGAGTTTGACTGTGGCGGTCACCGATGGTCCGTTCCCCTCGCTCCTATCCTCGCAACCCAGATTCAACCCCATTCATTGCCAGGCGCATACTCTTGTTCCCTTTCGGAAACTCAAACGCACCTCCTAATGATACCGTCTCAGTGTACCTTGACTACGCAGATCCGAAAAAGTCCCCAGAGGGTTGGCACGCTTGCGCACAATTCGCGCTCGTCATATCAAACGTCCACGACCCCACAATATACACCGTCAGCCGTGAGTCCCACTCGTACATCTTTCCTTCCACTACCGATCCTTTTTCTCCATAAGATGCCCACCATCGTTTCATTACCGAGGAGTGCGATTGGGGTTTCACTCGCTTTAGCGAACTGCGCAAATTGTTCAACATCCAAGAAGGTCACCTCCGTCCAACTATCGAAGACGAGTGTGCCGATGTCACCGTGTACGTTCGCGTACTTGAAGATCCCACTGGTGTCTTGTGGCACAACTTTGTCAAGTAACGTCCTTCCCCCCCTCTCATCATTACACCTCTCATCACCACGGACCAGCTACGATTCAAAGAAGGAGACTGGTTACGTCGGTTTGAAAAACCAGGGTGCCACTTGCTATATGAATTCACTCCTTCAGTCTCTGTTTTGTACCCGCTACTTCAGAAAGGCACGTCCCGGTGGCGCAAGAATACCCTATGCTCACATCAGCATTTAGGCGGTGTACCAAATTCCTACAGAGGACGAACTCCCCACCGAGAGTGTGTCTCTTGCATTGCAACGGGTCTTTTATCACCTCCAGACATCAGACCAGCCCGTTGGTAAGCTTCTGCTTGGTCGATACAAATCAGTGGTCGCTCACCCCGCAACAGGAACGACCGAGTTGACAAAGTCATTTGGATGGAAGTCGAATGATTCATTCTATCAACATGACGTCCAAGAATTCAACAGAGTGTTGCAGGATAACTTGGAGTCCAAGATGAAGGTCGCATGCTTTCACCCCATCCCTTTCGTATCTAACAGTAACATAGGGCACGAAAGCGGAAGGTGCTATTGCCAAGCTTTTCGTGGGTAAAATGAAGAGCTATATCAAGTGTGTTAACGTCGACTATGAGTCCTCCAAGATTGAAGAGTTCAAAGGTGCGCTTCCTCTCCGTTCGTTCAATGTCCGTGCATCCGCTCAACATGTCTTGCAGATATCCAACTGAATGTCAAGGGGATGAAGAATCTCTACGAGTCCTTCAAGTACTTTGTCGCCGTTGAAATGATGGAGGGCGAGAACAAGTACCATGCCGAGGGTTATGGTCTCCAGGATGCCAAAAAGGGTTTCGTGTTCGAGTCTTTCCCCCCCGTGCTTCACCTTCAGCTCAAGCGCTTCGAGTATGACATCCATCGCGATGCCATGGTCAAGGTCAGGTTTGCACCAAATGTCGTCTTTACTCGCTACTCAACCATTTGCCTTGAAGATTAACGATCGTCACGAATTCCCTTTCGAGATCGACCTCGGAGAATTTATCGACCAAGGCCCAACCAAGTCTGAGAATTGGGTATACAAGTTGCATGGCGTCTTGGTGCATTCCGGTGACGTGAATGGTGGACACTACTTTGCTTTGATTAAGCCAGATCGCGACACGAGATGGCTCAAGTTTGACGATGATCGTGTGACTCCTGTAACTGATCGCGAAGTGCTGGAGGAGAACTATGGTGGCGAACCTTTGAACGGTATTCCGCAACCTTTGCAGCGCAATCAGGTTCGCGCCATGAAGCGCTTCACAAACGCTTACATGTTGGTGTACGTCCGCGAGACTGCGATCGACGAGATACTGGCACCGTTCAAGGACGAAGATACACCGCCTCATCTGAGTGTGTTGCTTTCTTGTCTTTGTGTGTGTGTACTGACTTGGGTTCAGAACGCAGACTTGACGAGGAACGTCTCCAGATCGAAGCCAAAAAGAGGGAGCGAGAGGAGCAACATTTGTTCCTTACCGCCAAGGTTATCACTGACGACACCTTTGCGCACCACGAAGGTTTTGATCTGGCAACATTCGACGAGAAGCATTGGCCCCCCTCCGACCTACCCAGCTTTCGTGTGCTCAAACAGGAGACGTACAATATGTTCAAGTCACGCGTTGCCAACCACTTCAATATTCCCGAGAACAAGGTTCGGTTATGGGTTCTAGTGAATCGACAAAATAAAACAGTTCGACCCGATACGCATATTCCTGAGAATGAGCCTACCCTCAGTGCGCGAAAACTTGTGCTTACGCTTCCTCTTCCTACATATTGATTCTCTTCTCAGCTGTCGAAGTCATCCGTAACAATATGGCCGCAAGACAAAATGATCTACGCCTCTATCTCGATGTGATATCCGACCCGAGCAAGGTGTGCCAATTATTCTTTCGTGTGGCTGTGCTAATATCACATCACTAGCCCGATTCTCCTCCTGGCGCTATCATGGTTTTTCTCAAGCACTTTGATACTTCGAAACAGACGCTATATGGTGCTGGAAAAGTATACGTTCCTCGCAATAGCAAAGTGCAAGACCTCCACCCCGTGATCAACGAGCGTATGCGATGGACTCCTGGAACTCCTTTGAAACTGTACGAGGTACGAAGCCCCCTCCCCTGGACTCTTGCAAGTAGTCGCCCTAACATGTTTGGTAGGAAATCAAACCCGGAATGATCGAGCTTATGAAGCCCAAATCTACATTTGCTCAGAGTGAGATCCAGGATGGAGACGTCGTTTGTTTCCAGGTTGATCAGTCCGAGAAAGAGTAAGTTTTTGGGGTTCTACTGCACTGGCCGTCACATCTGTAATCTCCACCTCTCTTTAGGATCTATGATTTGGAGAGTCAGGGCCTCTACTCGAATCCCATACAATTCTACGACTTTTTGCAGAACCGTGTCATGATTATTTTCCGTCCGAAATTCGAGGATCCCGATCATAGCAACCCCGAGTTCAGTCTAATACTGAGCAAGAAACACAACTATGATATAGTGCGTACTACTCATCGCCGTTTTTGAACCTTGCTGATACTTTGAAAGATGTCGCAAAAAGCTGGCGAGTTCCTGCGACACGATCCTATCAAGCTTCGTTTCACAACGACGCACGTTACGAACGGTTCTCCCAAGTCTGTTCTCAAGCGCTCTCTGAACCAAAGCATAGCGGAAATTATGGGCACCAACTACATAAACCCAACGACATCCGTCATCCTTTACGATAAGCTGGACGTGAGCATCGTCGAACTCGAGACCAAGCGAAGTTTGAAGATCATATGGACGGGGATCCACAACCGAGAAGAAGCTTCATATCCGTTCCTTTTGCCCAAGACGAGCATGGTTCACGACCTTGCTGATCACCTTGCCAAGCAAGTGACGCTGGCGCCTGGAAGCACAGGGAAAATACGGGTGTTTGAGGTGTCCAAGGACGGGAAGACGCAAAAGGAGTTCACGGGCTCAGAGATGATCGGAAACATTCCTGATCCAGTCGAGCTCTATGCAGAGGTATGTGCGGGTGTACTCACCCTTCGCCGAGTTATGAACCCGAAGGCTTGTAGGAAATACCGCGAGAAGAACTGGAAGCAGATGAACATGAGAAGATAATAAGTGTCTTCCACTTCCAGAAGGAGGTCTCGCGGACACACGGCGTGCCGTTCCGCTTCGTTGTGAAACCCGTTCGTCTTTTCTTCAGTGGATCAATACATGTCTGAATCGAACTTCTTCCAGCATGAGAAGTTTGCGGAGACAAAGAAACGCCTACAAGCACGAATAGGTGTTTCAGACAAGGACATCACCAAGTACAGATTCGCCCTGATTCAAATCTCAACGTTCAAGCAACCAACATACATTGAGGATGGTTAGTAGCACCACAGATTGCGCTGCCCGGTGTATGTGACGTTACTTTTCAGAGGATATCATCTACGACCACAAGTTCGCACCAGAAGATGTACTAGGTCTTGACCACGTAGACAAGTCGGGCAAGACACGAACTGGCGCAGGGGAGAAAGCGATTGTTATCAGAGGTTGATGTGCAGCTGTAAACTTCGACTTGATTGGATCGTTTGTTTCCACGTATGGTCTTTCTAATTTTACGCATTGTACTTTTTCCGGCTCAATTTACAAGTTCCTGTTGGTATTCAAACGTATTCGTGCAAACTGTATGCCAATGCGACATGAGACGTATTAGAACGGATGCCATAGGTATCAGGAATATGTGCATCAAATCAACTATTTCCGCTTCTTGTTCTTCTTCGGCTGAAGATTTTGCTTGTGTGAAATGAAAGGCAGAATTAGTTATGATTGACTCACAGACTTCGAAGAGGCTTGTGGAGTGTTTGCCTCGCCATCGCTCGTTATACTCTCAGAGGGGCCAGGGGCGGGCGGAGTGAGGCAATTAGCAGACTTGGCAAGCGTTGTTGGTACTATAGGGACAGGAGACTGCTGCGCTTGTGTCTGCGACTGTCCCCTGAGTTGTGCTTGTGCTGCGGCTGCATACAATGCGGCCGCTGGCGTGCCGGGCGGGGGAGGTCCAGCCATCATAACAGGCTGCAACGCTGGCAGGTCGATCTTCTGGCCAACCTTGCCGTACTTTTGTTCTGGCGCACAATCGGGGTAAGAAGGGTAGAAAAAACGACGAGATGAGATGGAATCTCAACCTTTGCTTGCTCTTGACGCTGCTGTACCATCATAAACGCTACGCATCTTTTCATTTGCCACGAGTTCACCAGCGGTCTGGAAGATGATGGTGCCCCAGCCCTCGACGAACGTGTTTGCTTCGGCGACGACTTCCATGATCTCTGCTTCGAGCTCTTTCTCTGCCTGAAGTAGACTGTTCCACAGGTCATCGCCGATGGAACCTTTCTGGAGGAGGTTCTGGAGCGCCGGTTTGTCTTCCCGGAGTTTCACGACACGGGAGACGTCCGTCATTGCGCGTCTGAGGAGGGCAGCCTTGAGAAGCGCTTCGTGCACAGGAGGGTCGTTTTGCTGGAGTAATGTGACGTAGACATCGCGCTCGGGGTGCGACGGGAAATATGATGCGTATAATTTGCCTGGTAAATCATTGGCATAAGCACAACCAGGGACGCAAAAGGAGCGTTACCTGCGTTGCGTTTCCTATAAAAGTGAGAGAATATGAGTAGACTTGAGATGACGATGCCGATGTATAGGACGGGGACGAGCACCGAGGCCATGGTGCCAGAGGACGATGAATGCGGTGTTGCCTGCCGACGTGTCTTGCACTGGACGGCCACACGGCGCTTTGTCCGTGTTTGTATCGAATGCCGGCGGGTAACCGGAAAAGGCACCGTCTCCGGCCGACTCTCATGTCCAGACCCTCGGCGACTTATAGGACGGCCCATTCACGGATCTCGAGGTTCTTACTCCCACCATGCTCGGTCGCAGCGTTCCTTTGGCACAATCATTCCTCCGTGGCACCCCCTCTAGTGTCGCGTTCCGCCGCTGGGCGTCCACCAAGGTACATCTTGCATTAACTCCATTCTTCACCTAAACAGAAAGTCATGTATCAATAGTCTCTCAGGGAAACTCTTCAGGAGGTCATCCCGGCGAAGCAGGAACAGTTCAAGAAGCTCGTGAGACGACCCTTTTACCAATATATTATATCCCAGCATGTTTACTTTGTTCTACCAGAAAGCCGAGCATAGTCAGGCAGTAGTGGGCGAAGTCAAGGTAAAGTTGGACCCAGTCGCGTGCGCCGTCGTTTCACGCGTCTTTCAGGTCGAGAACATCATTGGCGGTATGAGGGGCCTGAAGGCCATGCTCTGGGAAGCATCGGTCCTTGATCCCAATGAGGTCGGTCGCGCTTTCCGATATGTCCGAACCTTGGCATTCACGTTCTTGCGATCAAGGGCATTCGTTTTCATGGCCTCACCATCCCGGACTGCCAAAGGGTTCTCCCACCTGCAACCGGAGGCAAAGAGATGACTGCCGAGAGTATGCTCTGGCTCTTGCTCACTGGCCGAGTGCCCTCCCCGAACGAGAGCAATCAACTTTCCGCAGAGCTTGCCGAGAAGGGCGAGTTACCGCCATTCGTGGAGAAGCTCGTTGATTCGTGCGTTTCTTTGTGCTTGACGCGCTTCGGCAAAACATGACACGTCTACATGCAGGTTTCCGAGGACTCTCCACCCCATGACCCAACTTGGCATGGGTGTCGCTGCCTTGAACCATGACAGCAAGTTCCAGGCTGCGTACGAACGCGGCATCAAGAAGAGCGAATACTGGACATATATGCTCGAGGACTGCTTGGACCTCGTCGCAAAGTTGCCCGCACTGGCTTCACGGATCTACCGAAACGTATACCACCCTGACAAGGCAATTGCTCCTGTCGACCAGAACTTGGACCTTGTGGGTGAGTCTGGCTGGGCTGGTCGCATGTGATTGATGCGAGGTGCTACAGGGAACTACTCGAACATGCTCGGATTTGGCCACAACGAAAGTCTGACCGAGTACCTCCGTTTGTATATCGCCCTCCATGGTGATCACGAGGGTGGAAACGCCTCTGCGCACACTTCCCGTATGTTTCGCATTTGTGGATAGTAGGAGTCCATCTCATCTCGTTCTAGACCTCGTCGGTTCAACATTGTCTGATCCTTACATCTCCTACTCGGCTGCACTCTTTGCCCTCGCTGGACCTCTCCATGGGTGCGTATATGGGTATATGCTTTCTCTGGAATGAAGTCTAACAAACTCGGTCACCTAGTCTTGCTAACCAAGAGGTCCTGAGATGGCAGATGGCCATGCAGAAGGAGATTGGTGACAATTTCAGTCACGAAAACATTAGAGAATATCTTTGGAAAACGCTTCGAAGCGGTCAAGTCGTCCCAGGGTATGTACGAGGGCAACCTTCTGGCCAACTTCTGCACATTCTTCAGATATGGTCACG
This sequence comes from Hortiboletus campestris, assembly GCA_038090935.1. Lineage (NCBI taxonomy): Eukaryota > Fungi > Basidiomycota > Agaricomycetes > Boletales > Boletaceae > Hortiboletus > Hortiboletus campestris. The sequence continues at coordinate 17,011 of JBBPNN010000410.1, forward strand.
GTGTTCTTCGCAACCCTGATCCCCGGTTTATTGCCCTTCAAGAATTCTGCAAGACTCGTCCCGAACTCCAAGCAAGTTCCATGATCCAGCTTGTTCAGAAGGTATGATGTATTACAAACATCGAGACTGTTGCTGACTAGCTGTAGACTGCTGAAGTTGCTCCTGACGTCTTGAAGGAACATGGCAAGGTAGGCACCTAACACGTCCGCCCAAGTCCATTCCCTCATCATCTGATAGACAAAGAATCCCTACCCCAACGTTGATGCGACGTCCGGTATGTCCTTGTATGTTGACAACTTGATATTTCGTTGATCCCGTTGCATAGGATGCGTGTTATACCATTATGGTCTAACTGAGTTCAAGGTTCTGTCATGCACCTGATCAAATAGTCCGGCTCTAATCTTATCCACCAACCCCAGTATTACACTGTTATCTTCGGTGTATCCAGAGGTGAGACCAGACATTGGCTTCAGTTAATCGAAACTCATGGGCTTCCGTAGCCTTGGGAGCTTTAACCCAACTGGTGTGGGCACGAGGTGGGTTTTCCTTCTGATTAGAAACGGTGCTTGTCTTGGTGTCATGGTGTCGCTTGGTAGCTTTGGGGTTGCCGCTCGAGAGGCCCAAATGTAAGCTGCGGTGGAGCTGCCTTTTGTCGCGATACTGAATCTTTCTAGCTTATTCCATGGATGCCCTGGAAAAACTCGTCAAGAACTGATTCCCCCGTGAGAAACCACTTTCATCCTCGAAAAAAGCGAGGGTGGCTTTTAAAAGGGGGAAGTTTGGGGTGCCAATGTTTTAATATGCACCGATTATTGGGTATGACATAGACGGACATGGACGGATTTCCTAATGATCACATCCTAAAAGTTACTACTACCTGACGTGAATACAACACACGGTGCATCATTGACAGGGCCGTCCGTTTATCCTACAGCATCAGTTCGGGTTAAGACAGGGTGGTTACCACTGGACCCTGCGCCTATACCCATAATCAATCAGCCAAGTCGTCAAGCATTGCTAATAATCTGGAAGAAAATAGAGTCCGATATACTCGATGAGACAGGGCAAAAGAAAAAAAAAATAACAAAATGAGACCTAACCAAGTGATCGAATAGATTCGACCTTCATGGAGAATAAGACAAGGAAAACTGAGATGAAAACAAACATTCAAACGCGGTATCAGGTCAATCGATAACAAGACGACGGATGAGCGACGATCAAAGCCTCCTTGGGGCGGCGCCTTGAGACGGAGGCTGACCAGGGGGTGGCATCTGGTGAGGGAACTGTTGCGGAGGAGGGCGACCGCCAAGGGGGCCCTGTGGAGGCATACCTCCTGGCGGGGGCGGACGTGTTCCCCCTGGTCCATACCCTTGTGGCGGAGCAGGGTAGCCGCCAGGTACAGCAGGGTTGGGTGGGAGACCCTGACCAGGCGCAAAGCCCCGTGGGGGTGGGAATCCCGGAGGGGGACGACCACCAGGGGCAGCTGCCGGACCCATGCCAGGTTGTCCGTGCGGAGTTGGTGGGCCACGTGAGGGTGTTTGCTGTGGTGGGGGTCCTTGACGCGGCTGACCAGCTGGGTTAGGCGCCGAGCCGGGATCGTGGAGCGTGACGGGCGCTGGACGCCCAGTTGCACCGTTTGGGATTGGACCAGCTGGTTGGGGATTTTTCTCGGCGGCCTTGATAATTTCATCACTACGGATAAGGAAGTGGATGGACGGACGGATGCGAGTGGCAAGTCATGAGACAATGGTGTGGCGAAGCGAGGTCAAAAATGGGAGCGCAGCAAAGAGAAGCGTTGATGGCACTTACTCCAGTAGATTAAGTGCTGCGCAAAGGACGACCCATTCGACGCAGTCCTCGTTGCCCTCTCCCAAGGTCTGCCATACGGCCTTTTCCTCGGGTGTTTTACCTGTGATGCTTATCCTAGTTCCACCACCGTTGGGACCGGGAGGGTTTTTCTGTATCTTTCCAAACTCGATGCGCTTGGGGGGTATGTTATGACCAGCATAGGCAAAGTAGAACATGCTCCAGAAAGCAGCATTGGGGTTGGGCTTTGAGACTTGAAAGAGAGGGAGGTCGGGGGAATCTGGAGAAGGGAGGGCAAGCTTGTATATAGGTGAAATGACACCAGTGTTAGTGATGGACCACTTGAGGTTGCGGGAGGCCTCGCAGCGAACGACGCGTGCGGCAGAGGAGGTGGTGTGGCCCGGGTCAGAGGCGGAGGACTTGCCGGTATTCTGACGAGGGGGGAAGAGCTTGGCGACGCAGAGGTCACCCTGGGGAGAGGGGGTCAAGAGGTAGTTCTCGGTGTTCTGCGAGAAGATGAGAAAGAGGAGTGAAGAAGGCGGTGAGGACGGACGTAGTTTGTGTGCAGGTATGAGTAAAGGATGTTGGTTGGCTGACCTGGAGAGAGGTGAGGGTGGGGGTGGCTGACAAGCGGGCCAAGGGCGTACCATGTGGGGTGACAATGAGGGTCGGGAGATGGTTTGGGACGGGTGGGTGGGTTGGAGAGGTGTAGACGGCGTATATGGCTAGGAGGGTGAGCACGACGTGGTGGAGAGGGGGGAGGGACTCACCGGCCATCGAGGTATGGATGAAAGAGCTGTTGCGAGCGAGACTGGGTGGTCAAAAAAGGAAACAATACGACTGTGCGGGGGTCGCGCGCGTCAGAGCCAGGCAGGTTCGCAAGCACGCGTCTCGTTGCGGTCGAGGTTTCCGGCGCCTGGGCTCGTCAGCACCGTGCAACACAGCGCCCGCAGGAGAGAGTGACGTGACCTGTTGTGACGTATGATCACGGCGGGTGTTCATCGATCCCGTCTGGAGACGTCGTACTCACCATGAAGGGTCTCAAGAAATCGTTTGTGCGTATCTCCATCCGCCTCCGCGCACGTTGTCTTGACGTTCCCTGCACAGCTCAGGAAGAGTTCTCAGGACTCCGCGTCCGCAAAGACAAAGGACCCAAAATCACAGCCTCCCGTCTCTGCCCCCCCGCCTCCTCCCCCAAACACCGCAAAGCCTCTCCCCCCGCCCGTCTCTGCCGTCCAAGGTCTTTCCGGCCCACCCGTCAACAACAACACCAACCATTCCCTCCTTTCCCACCCACAGGCCTCATACAACCGCGCCCCCCCGCCCGCCCCCGCCCTGTCGTCCGCCCCTGACCGTAGATACAATTCAAATCAGTCCTCCCCGATCCCACCCATCGTCGTCGTCAGCTCTGATCCTGCCCCAGATCCCGCCCCGAGGTCTGGTCAATTCGGTTCGCCGGAGCGCTCTTCTTTGGGTTTGGATCTTCCTGGCTCCAACGCCACTCCCCCACGCGCTAATACCCTCAGCCGTCTCCGCTCTGGCCCTCGTGACACCATCCCCATTGTCGGAAAGCCTCCTCGAAAACAACGCAGCAGCCGCTTCGTCGTCACTGAAAGAGTCGAGATCGAGCGACTGGCGCCCTTTGCCGGTTTGTTTTTCACCTCCTTCCGCTCCTTCCCCGTTTATCCATACTCCACCAGAAGTCCCTCCTTCCGAAAGGTCTCAGCTCTTCATCAAGAAGCTCACCCAATGTCGCGTACTATTCGATTTTAACGATGCCAGCGCAGAGCTCAAAGGTAAACAAATTAAAGCGCAGACTTTGCACGAAATGCTCGAGTATATCACCACTCAACGAGGGGTGATCACCGAGAATATATACCCCGAGGTTGTCAACATGGTACGTCTCTTGACACTTGTCAGCCCCTCCACAACTGACCTTCCGTAGTTTGCTGTCAACCTCTTCCGCTCTATACCCCCTCCCGTCAACCCCACTGGGGACGCATTCGATCCAGAGGAAGATGAACCCGTCCTCGAACTCGCCTGGCCTCATCTTCAGATTGTTTACGAGTTCTTCCTTCGATTTGTTGAAAGCCCCGACTTCAACACGAACCTCGCAAAACGGTACATCGATCAGCCATTCGTGCTCAGTCTTCTTGAACTCTTTGACTCCGAGGACCCAAGGGAGCGCGACTTCCTCAAGACTACACTTCATCGTATTTATGGCAAATTCCTCAATCTCCGCGCATTCGTTCGCCGATCAATAAGCAATGTCTTCTACCATTTCATCTATGAGACAGAGCGCCACAATGGAATCGCAGAGCTCTTGGAGATCCTCGGGTCAATCATCAATGGCTTTGCCCTGCCTCTCAAAGAGGAACACAAGATTTTTTTGACTCGAGTCCTCGTCCCACTCCACAAGGTCAAGAGCCTGGCGCTCTATCACCCTCAACTAGCCTACTGCGTCGTTCAGTTTTTGGAGAAGGACCCATCCCTCGCGGAAGACGTCATGCTAGGGTTGCTCAAGTACTGGCCCAAGGTCAACTCGCCAAAGGAAGTCATGTTCTTGAACGAGGTCGAAGAAGTCTTGGACGTCACCGATCCTGCCGAATTCCAGAAAATCCAAATCCCTTTGTTCCAGCAGCTTGCGAGATGTATCAACAGTCAACATTTCCAGGTGGCTGAGCGAGCATTACTATATTGGAACAATGAGTATGTTGTCAACCTTATGAGTGACAACTTGGCTATTCTCTTGCCGATCGTCTTCCCCGCGTTGTATACGAATTCAAAGTCTCACTGGAATCGGTATGTTTTCCCTTCTTTTCAGGGACGGTTGGATTCGACCGATGCACAGAACAATACATGGAATGGTATACAATGCTCTCAAACTATTCATGGAAATCAACCCAGAAATGTTCGATGCAACACTGCAGCAGTACAGACAACGCAAGATCGAGTCGGTATTCTTTTTGGCACTCCTGATTAGCCTGCTGATTAAATTGCTTTCAGTGAGCAACAACATGCAGTCGACCGATATGAACAGTGGCAAAAAGTGCGCGAAAAGGCGATACAAAATGCTGGCGGGAAGCTACCCAAAGGATTCCAAGAGGTTGAACGGTTGCCACCGCCACCACCCTCCATCGGCGACGACTCAGATATTTTGGAATTGTCAATGGAGTTGAACGCGGTGTCAATTGATGGTGAAGTGCCGGCAGAATTGGATGAAAGCGGGATTGAAAGGGTACCGATGGCGGACCCTGGTTTTGATGTTCGTGCATACAACGTGCAAGTGTAGAACGCGTACTTACAGGTTACTTCAGCGCGAGTACCCTCAGGTGGGGAGCGACCATTCACCTGTTTCACAAAGTCCTCATGTGCGGAGAAAGAGTGTCTTGCCAGGTAATTCGTTTTTCCTTTGGGAATGTGGAACACTAACCAACACTGTCAGTTGATCCGTCGGTTATTCGCGATCTCCAAGCCCACCGTAGTCTAGAAGACACGATTGGGATTGGTTCGCATGCCAACGGAGCGTAATTTGGACCCATGTTACTGACAGACTTCTACCTTCTGCATGTTATTGCTAGCTGTAAATAGCTGGCGTCCCCCGACACTGATGACCTTTGATGACATCTCCAGCCTATTTCCCCCTCGTTCCATTTGTGCCACCAAAGAATCATCGTGCAGTTTTCTATTCCTGCCTTGTTCTCTCTTTCAACTTTCTCCGTCGGAGCATGTAGCATCAAGAATGTGCATGCATATGATTTTACCCGCCCGTCTGTGCACCGTACACGTACAGATCTGCTAGACCTCTCTACTTGGACGATGTTTAATACTAGCGGTATGTTTGCCTCCATCCACAAGACTCGGGGGTGTGGGTGAAGTTGCTAGAATGGTATGTTTTCATTAGCTAATCATAATACGTCAGACAGAACCGTCTAGAACAGCGAGAGAAGGTCCTGGAATGACGCAGAATATCACTCCCTATATAATCTCCTCGCTCAACGCTTCATCTTCAGTGTCTGTTTTCTCTCTCTCTCTCTCGTAGACCTTCGTAAGTGTTCATCGCACCAAGTAACGACCACCAACACACCTTCATCGTCAGCGGACATCCCCCCCTAAAAACACACTCGCCATGGCAAAAGCTATCGGTATCGATCTTGGCACGACCTACTCGTGAGTTGATAAAATCTTGCATGTTCTCAACCGGATCTCAAATTTCTCAGCTGTGTCGGTGTCTGGCAAAACGATCGTGTTGAGATCATCGCCAACGACCAGGGTAACCGGACGACTCCTTCCTATGTCTCTTTCTCCGATACCGAGCGTCTCATCGGTGATGCCGCAAAGAACCAGGTCGCCATGAACCCTCACAACACGTAGATTCATTCCCTGATTTTATCATTTCCATGACTGACCTGCCGTTTTCACAGTGTCTTCGATGCCAAGCGTCTCATTGGTCGCAAGTTCGACGATGTCGAAGTGCAATCCGATATCAAGCATTTCCCCTTCAAGGTGATCAACAAGACTGGAAAGCCCTATATGGCAGTTGAATACCGAGGTGAAACCAAGGAATTCGTAAGTACTTTACATGACGAAATCAGCACACATTCTGACTGTTATCGACAGTCCCCTGAGGAAATTTCTTCCATGGTCCTCCTCAAGATGAAGGAGACCGCCGAATCATATTTGGGCTACACTGTCCTTAACGCTGTCGTCACTGTCCCTGCTTATTTCAACGACTCCCAACGTCAGGCAACCAAGGACGCTGGTACCATCTCCGGTCTTAACGTCCTTCGTATTATCAACGAACCCACTGCGGCTGCTATTGCATATGGTCTCGATAAGAAGGTTTCAGGGGAGCGCAACGTCCTCATCTTTGATCTTGGCGGAGGAACCTTCGATGTCTCCCTCCTCACTATTGAAGAGGGTATCTTTGAAGTCAAGGCTACTGCTGGTGACACCCACTTGGGAGGGGAGGACTTTGACAACCGTCTCGTTAACCACTTTGTCCAGGAGTTCAAGCGCAAGAACAAAAAGGGTAAGCAGTTGTTTTGCCCTTGGTTTAGGATCGTGTTGATTGTTATGTAGATCTTTCTTCTAACCCCCGTGCCCTCCGTCGTCTCCGTACGGCATGCGAGCGTGCCAAGCGCACCCTCTCCTCTGCTACTCAAACTTCCATCGAAATCGACTCTCTCTTTGAGGGTATCGACTTCTACACTTCGCTTACTCGTGCTCGTTTCGAGGAGTTGTGCCAGGACTTGTTCCGTAGTACCCTGGAGCCTGTTGAAAAGGTGCTCCGTGACTCCAAGATCGACAAGGGCAATGTTCATGAGATCGTCTTGGTCGGTGGCTCTACCCGTATTCCCCGTATTGTGAAGCTCGTCTCCGATTTCTTCAACGGAAAGGAGCCAAACAAGAGCATCAACCCTGATGAAGCCGTCGCCTACGGTGCTGCTGTCCAGGCCGCCATCCTTTCTGGTGACACTTCCGAGAAGACGCAAGACCTCCTTCTCCTCGATGTTGCTCCCTTGTCTCTTGGTATCGAGACTGCTGGAGGTGTCATGACTGCTCTCATCAAGCGTAATACCACTGTGCCTACCAAGAAGTCGGAGACCTTCTCGACGTACTCGGATAACCAACCAGGTGTATTGATCCAGGTGTACGAGGGTGAGCGTGCACGCACGAAAGACAATAATTTGCTTGGCAAGTTCGAGCTCTCTGGTATCCCACCCGCCCCTCGCGGTGTTCCTCAGATCGAGGTCACTTTCGACATCGACGCTAACGGTATCTTGAACGTCTCTGCCGCTGACAAGACTACGGGCAAGTCGAACCGCATCACGATCACCAATGACAAGGGTCGTTTGTCGAAGGAGGAGATCGAGCGCATGGTCAATGAAGCTGAGAAATACAAGGGTGAGTTACAATCGTGCCACTTCGGGCTTGAAGAAGATGTTTGATGCATTCTCGTAGCTGAGGACGAGGCTGCGGCTGCTCGTATCCAGGCCAAGAACGGTCTCGAATCCTATGCCTACAACCTCCGTAATTCGCTTACGGATGAAAAGCTTGCCGACAAGTTTGACCCCGCTGACAAGGCGAAACTCAAGTCTGCTGTTGATGACGCCGTCGCATGGCTTGACAGTTCGCAAGAGGCCTCCAAGGAAGAGTACGAGGAAAGGCAGAAAGAGCTCGAGAGTGTTGCCAACCCGATTATGCAGAAGCTCTACGGTGCTGCAGGTGGTGCTGGTGGGTTCCCTGGTGGTGCACCAGGCGGCGCACCAGGTGGCTTCCCCGGTGGTGCGCCAGGCGGTTTCCCTGGTGCTTCTGAGGAGGGACCAAGTGTGGAGGAGGTTGATTAAAGCGCTCGTTGATCATCAGCTTCTTCTGCTTGCATACGTTGTCTTCATTGCATCATGTCAGTATGTTGTATTACACCCCATAATTCCTTCAGCAGCTTGTACGTTATCCAGCGCATCTTAGAATGATCTTTTATCTTTTATCTCTCCTGACATTGTGACATTTGGGCAGTCTCGTTGCATGGCGACGAGTTGATTTGCAGAATCAGTGGAAGTCCGAGCAACTGTATTTGGTCGGATAAGTGGATTGCACCTCACCTGAACCGCATTCACTCTTCTAGTGTACCTTCATCATCCGCTGTCGGGTACACATACAATGGCCGAGCAAGTAGCCCGACCTACGACGCGGTTGACATAGTGCGTCCACATCTCATCACCAGAGTAGGCTGGTGTTCATGTCAGTGCAGTCACATCTTCCAGCAGCTCTTTCATGGTGGCTCCACTCTCTCCAAACTCAGAGATACTGTGGGCCAAGGACAATTGTTACGTCCCTCTGACGGAGCTATCGGAATCCCAGGGCGGAGTCTAGCATGGAAGGCGAGATACCACTATCGATGCACCACATTGGTTGGATATACTGATATCGTGTCTGACAGTTG
>JBBPNN010000411.1:0-25652 GCA_038090935.1 Hortiboletus campestris
AAGTCCAGGTACATACACTGTTTTTGGAACCGCTTAGAGTCATTTGGCTGGTGAGAAACTCTGCAAAGTGCACTGAAACAGACAACGTAAATTCGTGCTCTCGCAGATGTGTGCCTCGTCCTTGAACAATTGACGCTGGTCAACTGGGCTGGTGCGGCGCAAACAGGAATTTGGTGTGAATCATGCTTGCGCCGTAGTATGATGATCCGCAGAGTTCGGGGCAGATGCGGTAGCAGAGCGCCTTCTTTTCCCATGCGGTATCCTCGCTGAAACTTACAAGCCAACTAGTCGCCGACTCTCGTGGATGAGTATAAACCAAGATCTGACCAGGCAGAACCTTGATCTTCACGACGAACTTATTGATCATGTCTTTGACCAACTTGAACTACCTGACGACTGGCTCCCTCAGTTACTTCCTCCCCCCTACAGATGGATCTCGGCCTTATGCTGACATCAGTGCCGACAGCGTCACGGGCCTACGCCGTCGCAACTGGGTCAAAGATCGGCATGTCGTCGAGGTTGAGAACGTCCGCGGATCAGAGGACCAATACAAACTTGACAATGCCGGTTTTCAGTTTGGAAAAGAGGCTTCGAACCACACTGACTTCCTGGACGATAAAGAGATCGAAGCAGAATACTACCCCGAGTGCATCGACCTTATCAAGAGGATCACTGGTGCAAACAGGGTCGTTATCTTTGACCACAGTAAGTTGGCCATTGTCTCGCTCTCCTTTAACTACATGGATGTTAGCAATCCGCCGCCGCAGACCCGGGGTGATAAATGACGGTCCCCAGAAGCGCCAGCCCGTCTCCCTTGTGCACGTAGACCAGACAGCAACTTCGTCCGTTGCCCGCGTTCACCGCCACCTTCCTCCGTCTGATGCGCCGGCCCTGCTCAAACGGCGTTTTCAGATCATCAACTTGTGGCGTCCCATCTCACACACGGCGCTTTGCGACTTCCGTAGTGTCGACGTCAAGAAGGACCTTGCTCCCGTTGCGCTTATTTACCCAAATCGAGAGGGAGAGACATTCTGCGTCAAGTTTAACGAGGCACATAAATGGAAGTACATGCGAGGAATGGAGCCGGATGAATTTGTTTTAATTAAATGGTGCGTACCTCTCCCACACCTTGGTGAGCAGCTTGTGACGAAAGGGCGTCCAGCTTCGACTCTGTGCAAGATGGAAGTGTGGCTATCCTTGCTCCACACACTGGGTTCGAGGACCCGAATAGTCCCGAGGGAGCGCCTCTCAGAGAGTCCGTCGAGATCAGGGCGCTGGTTTTCTATGATTACTAGAACTATGCAATAAATTAGATAAAATGTCGTTCTCGTATGTTTATTCCATGTGATAGCGTTCGAACTCACCGCGCGCTTTGTTTAAATCGGCCATCGAATATTCCGGTTTTTCTGAGCGTTGGCACGAGGCCCAAAAACTCATCGAGTCACTTCACTGGGCAACTTTATCGACCCGCATATAGTCAAACTTGCACCATTCGACCAAGCGAGGGGGGTCAGCGACGAGCGAGAGGCCTGGATCAGGAATAACGGACAGCGATTGGACACACAAGTAGGAAGCTCGTCGACGTTTGAGGTGTATTCGACGCGGCCCCTGCCGACGAGGATGAACTTTTCCGTATTTTTGGGTCCGAGCACGAGTACATGGATAGAGCGTGCATGCATGCGATACCCACATCGCGACAACTTATCTAAACCGCCGACGTTCCGTTCTTTACGTACACCTTTTCAAATCGTATGCGTCAGCTCAGAGTTTGACGTCCCCAACCCACAGCTTACCGGTACGCTCCGTTCGATGGACGACAGCATTCCCCCAGCAAGCACGACGGGTTTTCTCAGAGCGAACGTATGGCGCGGGACCGTTGACGTGCATCTTTCTCCTTTGCAAGTCTAAGGTCGATGGGGTGGGGTGGCGAGGAGCCACGCGTATACCAGCACCGGCGTGTTCGAGCAAAGAGGCGTCCCTTCACTGTTACCGGGTCAGGATGAGACCGTGCACAGACCAGGGACAGGGAAGCCGTGTTCCGGGGTACTGTCGTCGAGGTGCCAGTGTCTGCGCTCGGCGTGTAGACGCCGAGCGGGGTTGTGGGACCCTGTGAGTCGGAGACCTACGCGGTACTGCTTGGGGAGGCTGATACTGACCTCCGAAGCGGATGAGGGGGGGCTCAGAGTCGTGGGAGGGAGACAGTGGTAATGGTAGCGCCTCTGCGGGGTTGCGTGCGTGCATCTGCGAGCTTGTGCCGGGTGTGGATGGCGAGGTAGTACCCCCAGCGTAGAGACGTGGTGGCTGCTCAACGCGGCCGCCGCATTGGAGTCGTCGTTGACAGCGGGGAGGCGGCGTTCCCAGGAGATGGCGTCGGCGGCGTCGGGTTCGTCAAGTATGTCGACGGCGCCACGACCGCCCCAGACGTGAAGACTGTTGGTGTGGAGATCGTGGACGGACGTGGGTGAGCGTGGGAGAGAAGGGCGGAAGTCGGTCGGACTGGTCGCCGGTATGACTCATGCTTATGAGGGATAGAGCGCCGAGGGCGGAAGATGGCAAACCTTGAGTAGCTAGACTGCCAAATTGGGGATTTCATACCTCACTCAGTGTCGCTTGACATGTCCATCCGCTTGTCTTGCTTCCACAGTCAATCGAACCTACATCTCCATGTCTGCAATCAGTGCATCTATGACAACCATCAGCACACAGCGTTGGCGTGAAATGACTGGTCCAATTCCATGTGCAAGGTCATCGATGAGTCAGCCCCGAGTGTCCTAAATTTTACGCCCGGCCACAGGACTACTGGACAAGAATCCCCGTTGTCGTGATACCATTCCCCGATTTCGCTTTGTTAGGTCCACGTTGTTCAAGAACCTGCCCAGTGGCTATTTCAAGTCAATGCGATGCTGCACGGAACACTGTGATGATGTATATGAATTCATAAACTTGAACGCAAGCTGGTTCTATATTCTTCTTCGCAGCCACATGTGGAGAGGATTCGATGTGCTGTGGAAGCAAAAATGGATTAAAAGTGCTCTACTCAACAGCCCAATTCCCCGCTCTAAACAACGATGAGCTGCTGTTTGACCAGCAGAGAGCGACGACGGTTGAAATCGGAGACAACTGGTGCCCTGACCGTGGGTTTCTATACCTTGCTTCTGGTTTATCAACTGATCTAGTATCCTGCAGGACGACGTACAAACCTCCGGCGATTCTGACCACTGCCCCGGATGGGCGGGGCAGGAGCAAGGGAACGAAGAAACCCCTGGACACGGAGACCAGCCACAGGACGTGTCCTCTTCCTCTCGCTCCGCAACGCCTATGGACGAGAACGAAGAAATAGTTGTTGCAAGTGCGAAACTCAACTCTCCACAAAGATTGCAAAGATTGCTAATGACAAGGTAGGTATCCGAGCAACAGATGTTGCTCTTGGCCTTAGACGAGTCCCTGCCGGCTTTTACTGCGTGGTCCACCACAGTGGTCTTGAATGGAGAACCGAAAATAAACGTTCGTCGGTGAATCACGACGTCGTCGAATGGAATGGGCCGATCCCAATGTGAGGTCTCCGTTTTCCAACTGGTGTTAGTCTTGACGAAGTTCGTAGACCGTCAGATCTGTCGGCCACCGTATATCTTGAGGTCTATGCGTCCTTCGAATTGCAGCCTATGTTGGGTACGGGGGAGCAACTGCGAGAGTTAACAATTACCGTGGAACAACTATTGGACTGCAGTGCAAAAGACGTTCGTGAGTGGGATGTGGTTTTGCATAAGGGTCCGGGAGCTCACACGATCGCAGCATTTACCTTCCTCCCAAAGAATGGGGACGTTGTATCCCCTTGTTCATCCATTTTGGTAATTGTCAAACGGCGGAGGAGCGAGAGCAGTGATTCACCAGTGTCGATCGTCCATGGCCCTTATTGTGTAAGCTCACGATTTGTGTCAACACGATCCCCGTTAATCAGTGTATGTCCCAGTCAACCATTGAATCCCGAGGCGAGCTTGAAGAGGCAACAAACCAGGGTCACAGGGCTCTCTCGCGTTACCGAAAGCACGGGGAACAACAGGATCTGGAGCGTTCTATTGAAGAGTTCGAGCGAGCGCTGAATATTTGTCCGCTTGACCATCCTTGTCGTGCGGCGGCTGAGTCAAACCTGGCGATGGCAAACTTCATCCTCTGTCATGTCGAGGACACAGATGCCTCATTCGAGGTCCCACTTAGCTTGTATCGCAGTGCACTTGCTGCCCGTCCTGTCGGCCACGTTGATCGGCCGTTCACGTTGATTCAGCTCGCTGCAGTGCATTCTGCGCGATTCCAGAAGGAAAGGGATGAAGTCGAGAGCGCACGGGCTAAGGCATTGCTGCATGAGGCAATGGAGCTCAGCTCTACAGACAGTCATGAAAACCGAACTGGGACTTTGATGCTCCAACTGCATGCCGGACGTAGGGTGGGCCCTGTTGAGGCAGATGGCGAGCCATTGGTGGAGCAGGAATCAGCTACACGCTTAACGGGCGAGAACCCATGGATTTCCAGTGTGGAGTTGCTCCATCGCTTCGAACGGTTCGGTGATCTAGCCGACCTACAACAGGCAATCATGGTTTTGGAGGAATTGATCAGGTCCACTTCGGTTCGGGATGACCGATACGGGGAATTGCTAGGGAAGCTCGGTGTGGCTTTATCGTTTCGATTCAATCACGTCGGGGAGCTGAGCGACCTTGAGGACGCAATTTCGAGGCAACGGGAAGCAGTCGACCTCACTCCTCATGGTCACCCGGACAAGCCCAGCTATCTTAACAACCTTGGGAACTCATTCAGAGCGCGTTTCGCGCGCCTCGGAGAGCCGAGTGACTTGGAGGACGCAATTTCAAGGCACAGGGACGCTATTGACCTCACTCCTCATGGTCACCCTCACAAGCACGGCTACCTTAACAACCTCGGCAACTCCTTCAGAGTTCGTTTCGAGCGCCTCGGGGAGCTGAATGACCTGGATGACGCAATTTCGACACTCAGGGATGCTGTTGACCTCACTCCCCATGGTCACCCTCGCAGATCCAGCCTTCTCAACAGCCTTGGCAACTCGTTCGCAGCTCGTTTCGAGCGCCTTCGGGAGTTGGGCGACCTCGAGGATGCAATTTCGACGCTCAGGGATGCTGTTGACCTCACTCCTCATGGTCACCCTCAGAAGCCCGGCCTTCTCAATAACCTTGGCAACTCCCTTAGAGCCCGATTCGAGCTCGTCGGGAAGCTGAGTGACCTTGAGGACGGAATTTCGGTGTTCAGGGATGCTGTTGACCTCACTCCTCATGGTCACCCTTACAAGCCTGGCGTTCTTAACAACCTCGGCAGCTCGTTCATAGTCCGCTTTGAACATCTTGGGGAGCTGAGTGACCTCGAGGATGCAATTTCGACACTCAGGGACACTATTGACCTCACTCCTCACGGTCACCCTCACAAGCCCGGCTATCTTAACAGCCTCGGAAACTGCTTCAGAGCTCGTTTTGAGCGCGTCGGGGAGCTGAGTGACCTGGATGACGCAATTTCGACACTCCGGGATGCTGCTGACCACACTCCCCATGGTCACCCTCGCAAGCCCAGCCTTCTTAACAGCCTTGGCAACTCGTTCGCAGCTCGTTTCGAGCGCCTTCAGGAGTTGGGCGACCTCGAGGATGCAATTTCGACGCTCAGGGATGCTGTCGACCTCACTCCTCATGGTCACCCCGACAAACCCAGTAGTTTTGACAACCTCGGCACGTCTTTCCTTGCTCGTATCGAGCGCCTCGGGGAGCTCAGTGACGTCGAGCAAGCAATTTCGACATTCAGTGATGCTGTTAACCTCACATCTCATGCTCACCCTCACAAGCACAGCTATCTTAACAACCTCGGCAGCTCCTTCTTCACTCGTTTCCAGCGGCTCGGGGAGCTGAGTGACCTGGAGGACGCAATTTCGAGGTACAGAGATGCTGCTGATCTCACTCCTCGTGGTTATCCTGAGACGCCCGGCCGTCTTAACAGCCTCGGCAACTCCTTCTTCGCTCGTTTTGAGCGCCTCGGGGAGCTGAGTGACCTGGAGGACGCGATTTCGAGGTACAGGGATGCTGTTGACCTCACTCCTCATGGTCACCGTTACAAGCATGGGGTTCTTAACAACCTTGGCAGGTCTTTCTTTGCTCGTTTCGAGCGCCTTGGGGAGCTGAGGGACCTGGAGGACGCGATTTCGACGCTCAGGGATGCTGTTTATCTCACTCCTCATGGTCACCCTGACAAGCATGGTGTTCTTATCAACCTTGGCAACTCGCTTAGAGCTCGTTTCACGCGTCTCGGGGAGCTGAGAGACCTCGAGGACGCAATTTCGACGTTCAGGGATGCTGTCGACCTCACTCCTCATGGTCACCCTAACAAACCTAAGAGTCTGAACAGCCTCGGGAACTCCTTCAGATGTCGTTTTGAGCGCCTCGGGAGACTGAGTGACCTGGAGGACGCGATTTTGACGCTCAAGGATGCTGTTGACCTGACTCCCCACGGTCACCCTGACAATCCGGGCCGTCTTAACAACCTCGGGAGCTCCTTCAGTGCTCGTTTTGAACGCCTCGGGGAGCTGAGTGACCTGGAGGATGCAATTTTGAGGCAAAGGGATGCTGTTGACCTCATTCCTCATGGTCACCCCCACAAGCCCACCGTTCTCAACGACCTCGGAAACTCCCTTACAGCTCGTTTCCAGCGTCTTGGGGAGCTGAGTGATCTTGAGGATGCAATCTCGAGGCAAAGAGACGCTGTTGAGCTCATTCCTGACGGCCACCCTGACAAGCCCACCTATCTTATTGGCCTCGGCCACTCCATCTCCGCTCGTTTCCAACGCCTCGGGGAGCTGAGTGACCTCAGGGAGGCAATTTCAAGGCACAGGAATGCTGTTGACCTCACTTCTCAAGGTCACCCTGACAGCCCCTCCCGTCTTGCCAACCTCGGCAGTGCCTTCTTCGCTTGTTTCCAGCGCCTCGGAGAGCTACGTGACCTCGAGGACGCAATTTTGAGGCAACGTGATGCCGTTGACCTCACTCCCCATGGCCACCCTCTCAAGCCCAGCCTTTTCAACAACCTCGGCAGATCTTTCTTTGCTCGTTTCGAGCACCTGGGGGAGCTGAGTGACATCGAGGACGCAATTTTGATACTCAGTGATGCTGTTAACCTCACTCCTCATGGTCACCCTAACAGACCTGGTGTTCTGAACAACCTTGGCAACTCCTTCGGAGCTCGTTTCAAGCGCCTCGGGGAGTTGGGTGACCTCGAGGACGCAATTTCGATGCTCAGGGATGCTGTTGATCTCACTCCTCATGGTCACCCTGACAAGTCCGACCGTCTTAACAGCCTAGGCAACTCCTTCTCCACTCGTTTCGAGCGTCTCGGGGAGCTGAGTGACCTGGATGGCTCAATTTCGATACTCAGGGAGGCCGTTGACCTCACTCCTTGCGGTCACCCTCTTAAGTCCGGCCGTCTTAACAACCTTGGCAACTCCTTTGTCATGTGTTTCCAGCGCCTCGGGGAGCTGAGTGACCTTGAGGATGGGATTTCGAGGCACAGGGCTGCTGTTGCCTTGACTCCTCACGGTCACCCTGGCAAGTCCGGCCATCTTAACAACCTCGGCAACTCCCTCGCGAATCGTTTCGAGCGTCTCGGGGAGCTGAGTGACCTGGAGGACGCGATTTCGACGCTTAGGGATGCTGTTAACGTCACTCCTCATGGTCATCCCAATAAACCCGGCGGTCTTCATAATCTAGGTAACTCCTTATCCGCTCGTTTCAAGCACCTCGGGGAGCTGAGTGACCTGGAGGACGCGATTTCGTCGCTCAAGGATGCTGTTTATCTCACTCCTCATGGTCACCCCAACAAACCCAGCAGTCAACATTGCCTAGGTAGCTCCTTCTTCGCTCGTTTCGAGCGCCTTGGGGAGCTGAGTGACCTCGAGGATACAATTTCGCGGCAAAGGGATGCTGTTGATCTCACTCCTGATGCTCACCCTCACAATCCTGGCATTCTTAACAACCTCGGCAGCTCTTTCTTTGCCCGTTTCGAGCGCCTCGGGGAGCTGAGTGACGCCGAGCAAGCAATTTCCCTATATTCACGAGCCGCCTCCGCCCCCGTCGGCTCCATAAGTACTCGATTTCATGCATCACGGAATTGGATATCATGTGCTCGCCATATACGCCATCATTCTCTCCTGAACGCATGTGCTGTTGCCATTAACCTCCTTCCTCAACTCGCATGGATTGGCCTCTCTCTTACTCATCGCTACTCTGAACTCACGCAAGGTGCCGATGTGGTGCGGGAGGCTGCAGCTGTAGCTTTAGATTTGGGACTCCAAGAAGTTGCTGTAGAATGGCTTGAGCAAGGACGCTCGATCGTTTGGGGGGAGCTGCTTCAGCTTCGCAGCTCTTATGAAGAATTGTCGTCTGTTCATCCAGATCATGCCCGTAGGCTTCGGGAACTGTCTGCCGCATTAGAGCATGCGAGTGCCACCCACGAACAATCCTTGTCTGCGCTCTCGGGACTGGCCCAAAGTGCAATGTATCATGCGACAGAGTTCATGCAACAAGAGGCTGACAGACACCGTACGCTCGCGATCGAGCGAGATAAACTGCTCCAGGAGATTCGACGCTTCCCTGGCTTCGAGCGATTCCTCCTCCACAAAGAACTATCTCAGCTCCGAGTTTCCGCACACTCTGGACCGGTGGTCACTCTCAATGCTGCAGAAACCCGCTGCGATGCGTTGATTGTTCTTGCTGACGTCGATCATGTAATTCATGCCCCGCTTCCCACTTTCACTTTCAAGCAATCCGTGGATCTTCGGAACATACTGGGGAAATTACTTGGTCACGCTCGTGTCATACCCCATGACGCCAGGGAGGGGGGTCCTGCAACACGGGGCGGGATCAGCTGGGAATCTCTCTTATCCACCTTGTGGAATGGCGTCGTCAAACCAGTCCTGGATGCCTTGGCTTTCACGGTACGTGATGTCATGTCACTTGCATTCACAGCTGATCCGTTTGTGTTCTCCGAACAGACTCCTGGCGATCTATCACGGATTTTTTGGTGTCCGACTGGCCCTTTCGTGTTTCTTCCCATCCACGCAGCTGGTCTTTATGGCGCCCGGCATGCACTGCCTGGGCACAAGGTATCCGACTTTGTTGTCTCGTCATACGCCCCTAGTCTTTCCGTTCTCGCGCTATCACCCAACCCCAGCATGGCACCCAGCAGCGATCTCCGCCTCCTTACTGTCCGTCAACCACCATCAGATGGACTATCCCACCTTCCAGGTGTGGCCACCGAGTTGGGTCACATCAAGGAGGTAGTTAGGAATTCACTTTCTGCACACATCACCCTCCTGGAATCCTCCCACAGCACCGTTGACGAAGTATTTACCCTGATGAAGGAGGCGGACTGGGTCCATTTTGCATGCCACGGAATCCAAGACGCCGTGAATCCGACTGATAGTGGCCTTTGTCTTGCCGATCAACGCCGCTTGAGGTTGCGTGACATCGTTGCGTTGTCACGTCCTCGCGGCGGGCTTGCCTTTCTCTCCGCGTGTCAGACGGCGATGGGTGACGAGCATCTCTCTGACGAGGCCATCCATATCGCAGCGGGGATGTTGTTTGCGGGTTACGGGGGAGTGATTGGGACGATGTGGTCGATCAGCGATAAGCTCGCGCCTCGTGTGGCAAGGGACGTATACGGGCAACTATTTCGGAACGGCACATGGCCGGATTATCGGGAGGCTGCACGAGCGCTGCACGACGCTATTAGGCGTCTTCGAGAGGGCAACGCGTCGTTCGTCGAATGGCTTCCGTTCATCCATGTGGGTCTTTGAATATTCGGGTGGCTATATACCTTGATCTACTCAGGCGGTCATGGTATTCCATGCCTTGTTACGTACACGGACAGATTGATCGCATGTGCACATCGCTCTCGGCCCACGTATCAGCATATTGCCGCACTGACTGGGAAGGTCTTGTTTGGATCGTTGCCAGCGTAGTACCGCCCTGTCCAAGTACGACCCAACGAGCACCATGTACCCTACCACAACGACCAATTCTTACTTTCAATCCATCCCCTATGCACATTGCACAAGTGATTCAGACGTTGTACTATCTCACGCCCTGCGCTTGATTGGCCCCTCGCACTTTGCGACTTCCGTAGCGTTGACGTCAAGAAGGACCTTGTGCCCATTGAGCTTATTTCCCCAGATGGAGAGGGAGAGACATTTGGCGTCATGTTTAACGAGGCACACAAATGGAAGTACATGCGGGGAATGGAGCCGGGTGAATTCGTTTTGTTTAAATGGTGCGTACCTCTCCTGTGTCTTGGTGAGCAACCTGTGACAAAGGGACGTCCAGCTTCGACTCCGTGCAAGATGGGAGCGTGGCTATCCTTACTCCACACACTGGGTTCGAGGACCCTAATAGTCCAGAGGGAGCGCCTCTCAGAGAGTCCGTCGAGATCAGGGCGCTGGTTTTCTATGATTACTACAACTATGCGAATAAATTAGATAACGTGATGCTCTTGTATGTTTATTCCATATGACAGCGTTCGATCTCACCGCGCATTTTGTTTCAACCGCACATCGAATATTCCGGTTTTCCTAGCATTGGCATGAGGCCCAAAAGCACATCGAGCCACTTCACTGGGTAGCTTCATCGACCAGCATATAGTCAAACTTGCACCACTCGACCAAGTGAGGGGGGTTCAGCGACGAGCGGGAGGTCTGGATCAGGAATACCGGACAGCGATTGGACACACAAGTAAGAGGGCTCATCGACGTTTGAGGAATATTCGACGCGGTCCCTGCCGACGAGGACGAGCTTTTCCGTCTTTTTTTTTTGGGTCCCAGGACGAGTACGAGTACATGGATGGAGCATGCATACATGCATGCATGCGATACCCACATCGCGACGACTCATCTAAACCGCCGACGTTCCGTTCTTTACGTACACCTTTTTTAAATCGTATGCGTCAGTTCAGAGTTTGACGTCCCCGACCCACAGCTTACCGCTCCGTTCGATGGATGACAGCAGTCCCCCAGCATGCACGACGAGTTTTCCCAGAGCGCACGTATGGCGCGAGACCGTTGACGTGCATCTTTTTCCATTGCAAGTCTGAGGTCGATGGGGTGGGGTGGCGAGGAGCCACGCGTCGTCTCAAAGTATACCACCACCGGCGTGTTCGACAAAGAGGCGTCCCTTTCACTGTGATACAGCAGTTCTTCCGGGACGGGACTGTGCACAAACCGGGGTAGCCTGTCGTCCAGGTGTTTGGGCTCGGGGTGTAGATGTCGAGCGGGGTTGTGGCACCCTGTGGGTCGGACGCCTGCGAAACCAGACGTGTGGCGGAATTGCCTAGGAAGGGGGATACTGACCTCCGAAGCGGATGAGGAGGGGCTCAGAGCCAAGGAAGGGAGACGGCGGCAATGGCAGCGCCTCTGAGGGAATGGGCGGGTGAGCTTGTGCCAGGTGTGGATCGCGAGGTCGTAGGCATGCAAGGTGGCCAGTCGACCCGACGCCGTGCGTCCTGCATGGAGGTATGATTGCCCTGCCATCTGAATCAGCACCCGGGTCGCAGGTCAACGAGAGATGGGATATGGGATATGGGATACGTACCCCAGCCAGCGTAAAGATGTGGTGGCTACTCAACGTGGGCGCCGCGTCGGAGTCGTCGTTGACAGCGGGGAGACGTTTCCCAAGGGATGGCGTCGGCGGGGTCGAGTCCGTCGAGTGGGGCTTCTAGATGCCGGCTCAGAAGCGATCGAGCAGGACCACCGCCCCAGACGTAGAGACTGTTGGTGGACAGGCACCGACGCGGGCAGACGTGGGTGAGCGTGGGAGAGAGATCGAGGAGGACGAGCGGAAGAGGACGAACCTATTACAAATTATTTTGGGAAGCTGCCAAACCAACTTGGGAGCTCTACTATTCAGAGCGTCTCGAGAGCAACATCACACACAATACTGTTGTTTTGTCCGGTACACGCGACCAGTATCACTTGCGTTATGCTGATTCCTTACTAACAGGCGAACTTTGAGGCTTCGGTTCCATTCTTGACATATTCCTACTAGTCCAGAGCAATGACTACGACATGAATCATGGACGTCAACATGGAGAAGGTTCGATTGACTGTAGAAGCAAGTAGGACCAGCGGATGGGCATGTCAAGCGTGTCGTGATACCATTTACCGATCTCAGGTCGTTGAACCTGTGGTTATTTCAAGTCAATGCAGTGCTGCATACCAGCACACTGTGATGCATGCTGCTTCCAACTCGAATCAGGCAAACTTTGTATTCTGCTCCGCTGCCACATGAGGAAAGGGTTCAATTTGCTGTGGAAGCAAGTATGGACTTAAAAAAACGCCCCAGGTATGTCACTCACTGCATACAACCCAGCTTCCCGCTCTAAATAACGATGGGCTGCTGTTTGAGCAGGAGAAAGCGACGACAATTGACATCGGAGACATCTGCTGTCCCGGCCGTGGGTTTCCGTATATTGCTTTTAGTTTATCCGCTGACATAGTATCCTGCAGTACAACGTACAAACCCCCGACGAGTCTGACCAATGCCCCGAATGTGCGGGGCAGGAGCAGGGGAGCGAGGAAATTCCTGGACACGAGGACCAACCACAGGATGTGCCCTCTTCCTCAGGCTCCGTAACGTCCATGAACAAGAACGAAGAAACAGTTATTGCGAGTACGAAATTCAATTCTCTACCCAGCTTGCAAAGGTTGCTAATGACAAGGTAGGTATCCGAGCGACAGATGTCGTTCTTGGCCTTAGACGAGTCCCCGCCAGCTTTTACGGCCTGGTGCAACACAGTGGCCTTGAATGGAGAACCCAAAATAAGCGTTCGCGGGTGAATCACGATGTCGTCGAATGGAATGGGCAGATCTCAATGTGAGTTCTCCCTTGTCCAACTGGTGTTAGTCTTGACGAAGTTCGCAGACCGTCGGATCGGTTGGCCACCGTATGTCTTCAGGTCTATGCGTCTTTCGAATTGCAGCCCACGTTGGGTGCTGGGGAGCAACTGCGAGAGCTAACAATTACCGTGGAACAACTATTGGACTGCAGTGTAAAAGGCGTTCGTGAGTGGGATGTGGTTTTGCATAAGGACCCGGGTACTCACACGATCGCAGCATTTACCTTCCTCCCAAAGGATGGGGACGTTTTATCTCCTTGTTCATCCATTTTGGTAACTGTCAAACGGCGGAGGAGTGAGAGCAGCGATCCACCAGTGCTGATGGTCCTTGGCCCTCATTGCGTACGCACACGACTTGTGTTAACACGGTCCTCGTTAATCAGTGTATGTCATAGTCAACCACTGAATCCCGAGGCGAGCTTGAAGACGCAACAAACCAGGGTCACAGGGCTCTCTCGCGTTACCGAAAGCACGGGGAACAACAGGATCTGGAGCGTTCTATTGAAAACTTTGAGCGAGCGCTCGAAATTTGTCCGTTGGACCATCCTTGTCGTGCCGCGGCTGAGTCAAACCTGGCGATGGCGAAATTCATCCTCTGTCATGTCGAGGACACAGATGCCTCATTCGGGGCTCCTCTTAGCTTGTATCGCAATGCACTTGCTGCCCGTCCTGTCGGCCACTTGACCGGCCATCCACGTTGATTCAGCTCGCCGCAGTGCATTCCGCACGATTCGAGAAGGAAAGGGATGAAGTCGAGAGCGCACTGGCTAAGGCATTGCTGCATGAGGCAACGGAGCTCAGCTCTACAGACAGCCATGAAAACCGAACTGCGGCTGTGATGCTGCAACTGCATGCCGGACGTAGGGTGGGCCCTGTTCAAGCGGATGGGGAAACATCAGTGGAGCAGGAATCAGCTTCACGGTTGACGGACGAGGACCGATGGATATCGAGTGTGCAGTTGCTGCACCGCTTCGAACAGTTCGGTGATCTATCCGACCTACAACAGGCAATCACGGTTTTGGAGGAATTGATCAGGTCTACTCCAGTTTGGGATAACCGACACACGGGAGTTCTAGGGAACCTCGGGGTGGCTTTATCGTATCGATTCGATCACATCGGGGAGCCGAGTGACCTCGAGGACGCAATTTCGAGGCAGAGAGATGCTGTTAACCTCACTCCTCATGGTCACCTAGATAAGCCCAACCTCGGCAACTCCTACTTGGCTCGTTTTCAACGCCTCGGGAAGCTGAGTGACCTTGAGGACGGAATTTTCGCGCTCAAGGATGCTGTTGACCTCACACCTCATGATCACCCTGACAAGCCCGGTCGTCTTAACAACCTAGGCAACTTGTTCAGAGCTCGTTTCGACCGCCTCGGAGAGCTGGGTGACCTCGAGGATGCAATTTCGAGGCACAGGGATGCTGTTGACCTCACTGCTGACGGTCACCCTAACAAGCCCGGCCGTCTTAACAATCTTGGCAACTCCTTTGTCACTCGTTTCGAGCACCTCGGGGAGCTGAATGACTTGAAGGATGCAATTTCGAGATACAGGAATGCTGTTAACCTCACTCCTTGTGGACACCCGAACAAACCTGGCCGTCTTAACAGCCTCGGCTGCTCCTTCATCACTCGTTTTCAGCGCCTCTGGGAGCTGAGTGACCTTGAGGATGCGATTTCGACGCTCAGGGATGCTGTTGACCTTACTCCTTATGGTCACCCTGACAGGCCCACAGCCTTGGCAACTCCTTCGTTACTCGTTTTCAGCGCCTCGGGGAGCTGAGTGACCTTGAGGATGCAATCTCGAGGCACAGAGATGCTGTTGACCTCACTCCCCACGGTCACCCTCGCCAGCCCGGCCGTCTTAACAACCTCGGTAGCTCCTTCAGAGCTCGTTTCGAGCACCTCGGGGAGCTGAGTGACCTCGAGAACGCAATTTCGAAGCACAGGGATGCTGTTGACCTCATTCCTCATTGTCACCCTGACAAGCCCAGCTATCTTAACAACCTCGGCAACTCGTCCAGAGCTCGTTTCGAGCGCCTTGGGGAGCTGAGCAATCTCCAGGGTGCAGTTTCAGCACTCAGGGACGCTGTTGACCTCACTCCTCATGGTCATCCTGACAAGCCCGGCTATCTTAACATCCTTGGCACCTCCTTGGTCACCCGCTTTGAGCGCCTCGGGGAGCTGAGTGACCTGGATGGCGCAATTTCGATGCTCAGGGATGCTGTTGATCTCACTCCTCAAGGTCACCCTCAGAAGCCCACCTATCTTGACAACCTCGGCAGCTCCTTCAGAGCTCGTTTCGACCGCCTCGGGGAGTTGAGTGACCTCGGGGATGCAATTTCGAGGCACAGGGATGCTGTTGACTTTACCCCTTGTGGTCCTTCGATAAGCCCGGCCGTCTTAACAACCTCGGCAACTCGTTCAGAGCTCGTTTCGACCGACTCGGGGAGCTGAGTGACCTGGAAAACGCGATTTCAACGCTCGGGGATGCTGTTAACCTCACTCCCCATGGCCATCCTCACAAGCCCAGTCTTCTCAACAACCTTGGCAACTCCGTTAGAGCGCGATTTGAGTGCCTGGGGGAGCTGGGCGACCTCAGGGACGCAATTTCGGCGCTCAGGGATGCTGTTGACCTCACTCCTCTTGGCCACCCTCAGAATCCCAAACTTTTTAACAACCTCGGCAACTCCTTGTTCGCTCGTTTCGAGCACCTTGGGGACCTGAGTGACCTTGAGAACGCAATTTCGAGGTACAGGGATGCTATTGAGCTCACTCCTCATGCTCACCCTCAAATGCCAGGCGTTCTTAACAACCTCGGCAGGTCGTTCTTTGCTCGTTTCGAGCGCCTTGAGGAGCTGAGTGACGTCGAGCAAGCAATCTCCATATATTCACATGCCGCTTCCGCCCCCATCGGCCCCACTAGTATTCGATTTCGTGCATCACAGAATTGGATATCATGTGCTCGCCATATACACCATCAGTCTCTCCTCGATGCATGTTCTGTTGCAATCACCCTCCTTCCTCAACTCGCATGGATTGGCCTCTCTCTCGCTCATCGTTACTCTGAACTCACGCAAGGTGCCGATGTGGTGCGGGAGGCTGCAGCTTCAGCTTTGGACTCGGGACTTCCGGAAACTGCTGTAGAATGGCTCGAGCAAGGACGCTCGATCGTTTGGGGGGAACTGTTTCAGCTTCGAAGCTCCTACGAAGAGTTGTCGTCTGCTCATCCACATCATGCCCGTCGACTTCGGGAACTGTCTGCCGCATTGGAGCACGCCAGTGCCGCTCGCGAAAATTCACTGTCCGCACTCTCAGAACGGGCTCAAAGTGCAGCGCATCGTGCGACAGAGTCCTTGCAACAAGAGGCTGACAGACACCGTACGCTCGCGATCGAGCGAGATAAACTGCTCCACGAGATTCGACGCTTTCCTGGTTTCGAGCGTTTCCTCCTCCACAAGGAATTCTCTCAGCTTCGAGTTTCCGCACACTCTGGACCGGTGGTCATACTCAATGCTGCAGAAACCCGCTGCGATGCGTTGATTGTTCTTGCTGACGTCGACCATGTAATTCATGCCCCGCTTCCCAAATTCACTTTCAAGCAATCCGCGGGTCTTCGGAACATACTGGGGAAATTACTTGGTCCCGCTCGTGTTACACCCCATGACGCCAGGGAGGGGGGTCCTGCAACACGGGGGAGCATCAGCTGGGAATCTCTCTTATCTACCTTGTGGAACGGCGTCGTCAAACCAGTCCTGGACACCTTGGCTTTCACAGTACGTGATCTCATGCCGCCTGAATTCACGGCTGATCCATTGATCTGTCTCCAACAGACTCCAGCTGGCGATATTTCACGGATTTTTTGGTGTCCGACTGGCCCTTTCGTGTTTCTCCCCATTCATGCAGCTGGTTTCTATGACACCCGGCATGCGCAGCCTGGTCACAAAGTATCCGACTTCGTTGTCTCGTCATACGCCCCCACTCTTGCCGTTCTTACGCTATCATCCAACCCGAGCGCGATACCTAGTGGCAATCTCCGCCTCCTTGTTATCTGTCAGCCACCCTCAGATGGACAATCCCACCTTCCAGGTGTGGCCACCGAGTTGGGTCACATCTGGGAAGTAGTTGGGAATTCACCTTCTGCACACATCACCCTCCTGGAATCCTCTGACGGCACCGTTGACGAAGTACTTACCCTAATGAAGGAGGCGAACTGGGTCCATTTTGCGTGCCACGGAATACAAGACGCCACGAATCCGACTGACAGTGGACTTTGTCTTGCCGATGGACGCCGCTTGAGGTTGCGTGACGTCATCGCGTTGTCACGTCCTCATGGCGGGCTTGCCTTTCTCTCAGCATGTCAGACGGCCATGGGTGACGAGCATCTCTCTGACGAGGCCATCCATATCGCAGCGGGGATGTTGTTTGCAGGTTACGGGGGAGTCATTGGGACGATGTGGTCGATCAGCGATAAGCTCGCGCCTGATGTGGCAAGGGACGTATACCGGCAACTGTTTCGGAACGGCACACGGCCGGATTATCGGGAGGCTGCGCGAGCGCTGCACGACGCTGTTAGGCGTCTTCGAGAGAGCAATGCGTCGTTCGTCGAGTGGCTTCCATTCATCCATGTGGGTCTGTGAATATTCTGGTGTCTATTTGCCTTCTACCATCACGGTATTGTATGCCTCGTTATATACACGGATAGATTGACTTACTTGATCGCATGTGCCACACATTATTCTCGGCCCACGTATCAGCATTGCCGCACCTGCTAGAGGTCCTGTTTGGATTGTTGCCAGTGTACGCGCTGTCTTTGGATGTTGCTGTGTGCGCTCAGAGAGAAAAGATGGGGTTCGCATGTACATATAGAGTACGGTGCATACGAGATGGTGTGAAAACTCGGGGTCCGGGGGCTGAGCTACAAGGTACAATCGTCCGAAGGCTTAGCGGCCAGCGCCAGGGTAGGGACATGGGAGAAAGGCTTGAAAGGTATGTACCCTCTTCGTCCGCATCGATCACTACTGTCAGTAGGAAGGTTGACAAGATCTGGTTCAATCTTCCACGGTCTATAAGGGACGATTCGAGCAACCGGAAGCCGACATGATGGATAACCCTAACCCGAGTCCATGAAGCGGCCCGGTTGTTCAGCAAAGCAGAACTGGTTCCCAAGTTTCTGCGCTCAATCTACTAGCTCCACTCAATTTCCCAGCCCGGGCCCTTTGTGATCGAAGTCGAACAATACCACAACCAAAACTTCTGCTAGAATCTCTTGGACTCGAAGCGCCTCGCCACGGATTGCCATTAGTATTTCCGGATCACCGACTCACATCTATCTGATCTGGATGCTCATCAGTATGCCTCAGATAATGGACGAGGAGACACCACTTCTGGCTGCACAATCCCAAAATTCTCAGCAAAACAACCCAAGAAAGCAGAAAACGCCACTGCCTTGGCGTCAGCTTTCGATATTGTTGTTGCTTTCAGTCTCAGAACCAATGACTTCGCAAGTCATAGCACCGTTCCTTCCCCAGGTATGAATTCGACACTGCAAATTGCAAATTCGTTACACGCACTAGAGTTTCGTCTCGTGTAGCTAATAAAGGACATCGGTATCACTGATGGAAAAGACTCCCGTATTGGGTACTATGTTGGCCTCATGGTTCGTTGTCCATGCACCTTATCAGCCGCCTTCCTTGAGTTCTCAAATTGCGAATGCTAGCATTCACTATTCTTTTTAACCGAAGCCTGCACAGTATTCCACTGGAGTCGTATGTCAGACCAAATCGGCCGCAGACCCGTAATCTTGATGGGACTTTTTGGATTGTCTGCGTCGATGTGGTGTTTTGGGTTGTCTAAAATGTTCTGGAGTCTCGTTCTCAGGTAAGAACAAGTCTGGAATACCTTGCTTTCTGGGGGGAGGCTGACGAAGTGCTCGAAGTCGGTGTCTTAGTGGCGCTCTGAATGGGAACGCTGGTATAATGAAGAGCATGGTGACTGAAATCACGGATTCTACTAATGTCGCGCAAGCATGGAGTGTTATACCATTTTCGTGGTCCTTTGGTATGACAGTGGGGTTTGTTTTCGTCATTCATTGCATACCCATCCTTTTGTGCTAAACAAACTCCTAGACCACTGATCGGCGGGTCTCTGGCGAGACCTGCAGAAAGATTTTTGGTGAATCTGCATTTTTCAACGAATACCCGTACATCCTGCCCTGTTCAGTCTCGGCGACTTTCACGGCACTCTCGTGGCTCATCACCTTTCTGTATATGAAGGAGGTCCGGCGTTTGGTCAGAATCAAGGGGAATGGTGCTTACTGCTTTCATTCAGACCATGAAACCTCGAGTGACACTCGGGCAATACCTTTTCGGTGGAACGACCAAGGAAGATAGACCAACAACCGATCTACAGCACCATGGGGACCTACATGACGGCCCAGCACCAGAAGAAATCGATAATCGGTTACCATTCCGCGCCCTGATCATCCGCCCAGTTCTCATTGCATCTGGGAGCTATGCTACGTTAGCTCTGATTGAGATGGCCACTCGTACGATTATCCCAGTATTCTACGCGATGCCCATTCAAATGGGTGGCCTCAATCTTGACCCACCTGCAAATCGGGATCATGTTGGCGGTTCTCGGGATATCGGGTGGCATCATTCAATACCTTTTATTCGCTCCTATGCATGACTGGCTCGGCGCCAAAACCCAGTTCTTGGCATCTGTTTCTTTGTACCTCCCTATAATAGCACTGTTTCCGGCGATCAACGCTGTAGCGCTGGTATTCGGTCTGAACTATTTCGTTTGGTTTCTTGTAGGACTCCAAATGACCTTGTTTATGTTCGCGAACTTTGCTGCCGGTGAGTCGGCCCATTGCAACGAGATGGTCACTCTGATGATCATCCACGTGAATCAGCGGTCACGTTCATGTTCATAAGTGCCGCCGCGCCGAACAAGGCGTCGATCGGCGCAACGAATGGCGTTGCGCAGGTGGCCGTCTCTGTGATGCGTGCTGTCGGTCCGGCAGTCGTGAACTCTGCTTATTCGCTTAGCGTCGAGGAGCATATCATGGAAGGCTATTTTGCGTATTGGGTGATGGTGGCCATGGTTGGGTTAACGTTGCGGGTGGGCTGCTTGTTACCGAAGAATTTGTGGAGGGAATAGGCGTCCTCGCTCCGAGTCGGGCTAAGCCACAGTAGTATACTACGTCAATCCATGTACACAACGAACACCACGTATCGCACGACGACCAATTCATTCCTTTCAATCCATCCCCTTCCACAATGTGTATGTTGTCTATTGATGAGATGCGACATGGGGTCGTCGTAGTTATCCCTTCTGCGGACTCGGAGGTGCGCTGATAATCCCACTGCTTGTAGAGGAGCGGGGAGCAAACTTTCAATCTCTCCTACCTTTACCTCTCACTGACCCCCTAATACTGTAACCCGACGACGACGGTAAGTGGCTGTCGACCAAAACTGCATCGCGTAACGCGCGACCCAAAAAAAAAAAAAACGGACGAACAGTCTCGAGGATCATCGAACTTACGGTCTTCTCCGAAATCAGGTCGTCAAGATCGGTTGCATTGTGCTGCTAGGACCTGGCTGCTGCTGCTGCTGCTCTCTGAGCGTATTCTCTCTCAAGAGTTCCTGGGACGGTTGTGAGAGCAGTTCCCCTTCCATCAGATATCCTGCGACGTGCTCAAGCGCGCACACATACCGCTCTTTCCCATTCAAGTCCACCTTGGACGATCGTCGAGGGTACCGCTCAGAAGTAAATTGCTGGGCCTCTTCGGCATCATTCTTGGAAGCGACGACGAGCCTTTACTGCTCCCGGACGAGCGGGCACGATAGAGATAAACGTCGGTGTTCTCGTCGTCCTTGACTCCACCACCTCCCATGCGTAACCCTCTGAGACGGACCCAATTCCGATGAGGGGTATGTGCCAACTCACAGGAGCCATAGACGATTCTGTTAGAAGGCCTCGGCGTCAGTGTTTTTTTGCGGCTCAACATTTGCTGCACGTATGGTAGTTGCCACTGGCAAAAGGGATAATCAAGTGGGTGCTCAACGCGTCTCTGGAACTTGGCCTTACATCCTAGTTGAACTCCAGGTTAGTTTCGAGTCTCGGCTATGGTCAGGTCATCTCCGAATCGGTTTCCTAGATCTCTCACTCCCTCATTCACCAAGCAAGTTACTTCTGTGAAGTTCTGTACGATCACAAGTTACAATTATCCTACAGGACGTAAACAATATCATAGCAGACAAACACCCTCGTATTCCCTACCCATCCAACCACAGCACTTCCGAACCAAACTGCCAGCGACCATCTAACCCGCGTTCTCGCCGTCTTGAACGACCGACTGACTTTGCTTGCGCCGTAACATGGGGATGCTAAGCCGACGAGGCAACTTGGGCACGCTCGGGACACGCTTCAAGTTCACTTCAGAGCCCGCAGGGTCCTGCAGAACACTCGCACTCCCAGGGCTCTGCGCCTGGGTGCTCGACGACGCACCAGGCGAGTTGGAGAGCGTCACTCTGCGCTGGCGTCGGGACGTCGACGTCGACTCTGCTGAACGTCCCGCGTCCGGGGAACTCTGTTTGTGTATGTGCGGACTTGTACGAGACTTGAGGATGCTCGACTTGGGCGGATCGGCAACGTCGGGACGACGTGGGGGGACAGAGTTGGGGATAGGTGGCAGAGGTGGTACCTGACCGGGACCCGCGAAACTGAGACTTGGGCGTCGGGGAATAGCCGGCCGTCCCGCTACCGCGTTGGCGATAGCCTCGCTGCGCCCAAGCGTTGGCAAGCTGGGTAAATGCTTGAGACTCCGCCCAGTATCACCTTGCAAGGTCATTGGGGGTGCAAGTTCCGTCAGTGTTGCGCTGTGTGGTGGCGTCGGTAGAGGCTCCGTGATGTCGGCGATACTTGGTCTGCGACCGAACGTGGCAAATGAGAGTTTGCGGGTGATACTTGCGACACTCGGTCGACGAAGCCGGGTTACGGGGGAAGAGGCTTCCGGCATCAGCATCGCAGCGGACCCTGCGCTCGGCCACTTTTGATGGACTGGTGATATGCGAGGACTTGGCGTGGAAGGACTCTCGCTCGATTTGAAGGTCCCTCGCAGCCCCCGTCCGGTGGCGCGGTGTTCTGGTACCTCGCCACTCAACTCTTGGACCGCGATGCTGCCATTACTGGTGGAGTTCCTAGGCGATTTCTTCCACCATACACGTATATGGGGCGAAGAGGCACGGGCCCCGCTCTCTAGATCATCATTGTCTCGCGTTGAGGCACCTTTTGCCGGGCTTTGTTCTTCTCTCTGTTTCTCCGCCTTCTGCATCATAACGCTACGCACTCCCAACCCTTTGGATTTTAGCCACTTCTTAGCTGCCCCAGCACCCCGGGCTCTCACACTTGGAAGCTCTTCATCTTTTGGCAACAGTATGTGGGATCCGAATGTCGGCGTGCCACAGCGTGACGACGAACGCTCAAGGATGGGGGAGGGTAGTAGTGACACCGGCCGTGCCGGCAGCCGCTTATGACGAGACGGATCCACACAAGGGCGAGGCACGGGCTCATCAGAGGGGACAGCGACTACCGCGGAAAGTTCGGAAGACAGGACGACAGCATTGTGGATTGCCTGAGCATCATCTGGTAGCGTGATTGGCTCGCAGACGAGATATGCGAATAGTGTGCCCCCAGGTCGAGTCATACGCGTCACACGCCAACCTGCAGAAAGCGCCAACGCACAGAACTCGCGGAGGGTACGCTCTTTTCCGTTGAACGTTATATGCATCTAGGAATAGTGAGAAGAGCCGAATAGTAGGAAGAAAGGTACCGCTTACGATGAGATCCATCCAATAGGCAGTCGCGCTTGCTTTCCCTAAGTTGGATACTAGGGGAGGGGGGACAAGGGTACGTTCGGCACCCTCAACATTTGCGAGCACTGAGTTGAGTATCCATTCTTCTGTGTTGTGTCTCTCGCATGCCTCGGCGGGCACATCGTCAAGGACGTCTTCGTCGACACACGCCAGCGGGAGGACATGCTCTGCAATGACTAAGCGTGTCTCCGGGTTTGATGCAACTCGGAGGTTAATCAAGATGCGTCGCGCACATTCGTCCGGCCAATCATGGAGGACGACACGCAAAAGATAGACCGCAGGATGTCTAGTTAGATGAGGGTATTCGAAGGGCGATTGTGGCTCAAAGAAGTCCTGGTCTGCGTTGAATATCAGGGACTCATCACGCCAACGACCCCTCACTTGGAACACGATTGACGCACCTTGAAATACGACCTGTCCACTTTCAAGCATCTCAGGGCATTTGGAACGCCATGCCTCAATGCCGAGGGCGGTGACGACAGGTCTATCCTGTACAACGAAGCGGAGGTTCGCGTCGTTCTTAGCTACAGTATTATTTCGTGGTTCGTCGCTGACCATAAACGAAGGATCGCTTGGAACTTTGGACCTGTGGCGAGGAGCCACAGCTGAGGTAGGTGGAAGCCCTTCGTTACAAATGCCATCCCGCTTCTTGACCAAATCAGCCCTAGGGACGTTGAGGGCGTGAGCGAGAACCATTGTGGTACTTCCGATTCCGCCACCGACGTCGACTATAGTGGAGCCTTTTGGAAGAGAGTACCAGTCAAATCCTGATAATGGGTCAGCCTTCGAATCCATTACACACGATATACGCGTCAAGAACTCGCCACTCAAGATTGCCTTAGGCGCTTCCCACAGAGTCGTTCCTATCATCGCCCTTGAGAAGCGCTGAAGTCTAAACGACTTTCCTGGCGCACAGTTGGGCGGAATAGTGGGTACTGCAAGTTGCACATCACCGCGCCTGGCGCCTCCCGCCCTTGTCAGGGGACGTACGCAGGCTCCTTGGCCCGTCCCTCCTAGCGGATCTTCACCTCCATTCTCCAGCCAGTCGAAGAAAGGCGCGCTGGTACGCAATGCCAGATTGAACGCAGGAAGCTTCTCTGGTTTAGCTGTGTCTCTGGAAAGCAGACGCTGCTTTTCCATCTGTGTTGAAGCTCCGACGAGGCTCGAGCGGGAAGGAAGGGGTACCGAGGGCTCAGTCGTAAGCGGTTGGGAGGATATTGGGAGCTCCTTTGGAGGAGAGGACAGTGTATTGTTTTCCAATGGTTCTGTTGATGGAAGCGGGCAGGAAGGGGGCTGAGCGTCCCCATCATCCACTGGGTACACGATATGTGTGAGGTCACTCGAGGAACGCGTGGTGGGAGCACAGGCGGTGGGATCACTTATAACGAAACTTGACGTAGATGGGATCGTGTTTGTCCCAGGTGAGATTGTGTCGGCAGGGAAAGGTGGGTCTGGATTTGACGCCAGTATTGGGAGCTGAACACCAGTAAATGCTTCTGTGAGGTATGCAGCGGATTTGAAGAGTTCATCGGTCCTGGTGATCAGAAAAGATATTGTCACCAATTACTCCATCGAGGCGCATACATGCCGCTACACTTTTCGATGCGACTCACATTAACGCGACAAACGCGGGTGTTCCACCATTCTCATCGTACTTTGTCTCCGGGCTGTACCAGTACTGGTCAGATTCCGATCAAATAAGTACCCAAGAAGGACACCGACTTTGAGAACACGGCCTTGACACTTTTTCCGCTGTCGAGAAGGCTTGCTACCCGGGTGATTGCAAAGGTATCTGGAGCTGTCTCTCGGAAGATATGATGTGTCGAGAGCAGTCGGAGGGCATGCACTGGCCAACAAAGGTGTCCGATTACGCAGAGATGAATGAAAAATGGATGAAACTTACCTAGATCACTTGGATCAACATAACTGGTCCCTGCATAAGAGCATATCACGTTCGTGATGTCGGCGACGTGCAAGCCTTCTTTGAGAATAATTAAATTAATGCCGAGAAAACAACCAGATCGCGTAGCGTCAGGACGAAATCATACCCCAAGGCTGGGCGAGGGACAAAGGAAGACATACCCATTCCTTTGTGTGCGCGAGAGCCAGACATCCACTCCATTCCAGCCGCGGGCGTCTGAATGTCAGCTTCAACGGCATCGTGTGTCAATGCGGTCGAAATCAGTCCATTCGCTCCGAGATTTGGGTCTGCCTTGACATCAAAGGGCGGAAGTGGGGCTTCCTGTCCACTGGCAAGGCCATGCTGACTGTTCTCTTCAGCTTCCCGGAGAATTTCCACGACGTGAAGGTGTTCAACAAGGCGCATACATGCTGGAAGGTTGTACTAATGCAAACGAAGACGGTGGTTTGGACAGGAGACAACACAAGTCGCGCATATATGCACCCGAGAGTAGTAACGGAGGAACGTCAGTGTCAAAGGTGCGTGGCATCGATATGTAGACACATACGCTCATTATCGCATCGCAAAGGGACGAGAATGGCTTGTGAACGATATTCGACATCTGTCCGCACGCAGCGACGATCCTGGAGGCAGCCGCAGCCGCATCTGGGTGAAGTGCGAGCTGCTCGCTGTGTGAATCTGGGGCAAGAGGCAAGTCAGGAGACGGATAGTCCACAAACGGGACGCCCGTATGGGTACGTGGAGGAGAACGTAGGGAAGAAGGAAATGCGGCCGAGAGGGGTGTCGGAGGGAAAGAGGCAGGCGGGGTGACGGGGAACGGCGACGTAGCGGGGGAGTGATCTGGCGAACTTGGGTGGACGGGAGAGGAGCACTGCGAGGGAGGGGAGGAGGGAGAGTCCGGCAAGGTATGT
>JBBPNN010000412.1:0-25587 GCA_038090935.1 Hortiboletus campestris
TAAAGGCAGGAACGGAGACACCGGAACGTATCTTCGTACCCGGTCTTCGAGCGAGGTTAATCTCCTTTCTCGACCCTTGGACCGCGGCCAGCGCTTCCAGCTATGCAACGAAATAAACGTCGAAAGGGTCCATTATACCGCGATGAGCGTACCTTTTTCTGGATAGTAAGATCCTCCGCGCGCTTCCGCCCCACCTTTGCGGCAGGGTCGAACCCAAGATGCTTGATGATGCTCGCAGAGTACGCCGGTTTCGCAGGTGCACTCGCCGACGTTGATTCCTCGTTCTCGTTCTCGTCCTCCTCCTCCACCGCTTTACCCTTACCCTTATCCGCTTTCTTTCCCTTCCCTTTCCCTCCGCCCTCGGACGCATTCAACATCTTCGCCGCGACCTCCCTCGCTTTCGTGACAGCTCTCATCCCTTCCTTGTCCCTATCTAGTAGCGTCTTCAGCTCCTTGTCTGCGTCCTGTCCGAGCCTCCGCTTTGCCTTTTCCTGCGCCTCTCTGCCTAACTTTTCGGCCGCGAACACATCCCCGGCCGCTCCACCGACGACGTGTCCCGAGACAATGTACACTGAACTACCTGCAGCTGGCTCAGGTTGGAGGCCCCACTGACGGGAGGGCTCATACTCAGGTTTACGCTTGCGAGTAGAGGTCGTCGTCATACCAGATGTCCTGTACAACAAAAAAAAACCACGATCATCACTCCACCGCTTAGAAAAATCGAAGAGGGGTGGGATGCCCAAACGAACCCAGCCGTGAATTCCGCTCTCCCTGCTCGCTGTCTCTGGACGGCATTCGTTAAATGCCACTCGCAGACGTCGCTCACCCTCTTGTCTGTCCAACTTCCGCAAGGTTTACCGTCCTTCTTGGACACTTTACACATGCCGAGGTCGCGAGCACGTCCAATGATCGCGATCGAGGTTGCAGATTCCGGAGTGACCGCGAGGATATTATTCACAGGATGTGGTGTCTTGTCATTGCGCTGAGGAGGGATTAGCACGGAACATATGGTAGATCTTAACGATGGAACGAAACACGGACCTGGAGAGGTTTCAAGACCCTTGGATTCAGAAGGGCGACAACATCTCCCTCCTTAAGCTTGGACATCGCCTCGAATGCGCCTTTGCTTCCGCCCTGATAGATTTTTTTCACAGGTCCATTCTCTCCAGTCACTTTGTCGAATCCATCTGACTCGAAGAGTAGCAAGGTCAAAAATGCATCTCCCCGAATTGCCGCTTTCCCTCCAGATGCAGAGGACCGAGAGCGAGCCCCGAAATCAATCAGCTTCATGCTCACATATTTTTTGCCGTGTGGTTTCCCTTGACCCTTTGGACCGTTCTTGTCGGACTTGTTACGGGCACCTGAATTGTAACCAGCCTTTGATTTGCCCGTTTCGCCATCTGAAGCACGTCCATCATCTCCGGGCGTGATATCCACCGGTGCCCGAGTGTGCTTGACGGGTCCTCTTTCTGCCACGACCGCGATGGTTACCCAATCACCCTCCACAGGAACATCATATCCGGATTTATTCGGGAGTACTTGTATGCAGGAGTAAAGACGCGAAGGGGAGAGGTAATATCGCCCGCGGAGATACTCTTGGAGGTCCTCGTGTGAAAGAGATCGAGACCTATCATTATGTCAATATTATTTATTATTTATTATTTATTAATGTCGTGTGACAGGGGTGTTAGAAGAAATGAAGAGCAACGTACAAGAGATGGATGCCAGAGTTCGGCTCCAGGCGCTCAAACAAGGGGTCATCAAGAGGCGGTTTATGATCCGTAGGTCCCATCCGGAGGTCCTCCACTATCACGAGGTTTTCATCTCTTTGAGGTGCGCTCGCCAATGAAGTGGACGCAACAGATGCCCCAAAGCCACGTTCTTCCAACGCATGCGACTGCGCACAAGGTCCGGGTGTCTTCGGCTTGGGTTTCTGCGCGAGGTCTGACGATCGTGCAACGAGGGTCGGCTCGGAGCTAGTGGGTCCAGCATGCAGGGTGGCAAGTTTGCTGAGTACATTAGATGGTGCTGGTTTCGCGTGCTGGGGGACTGCGGCAGGTTTTTTAGCCGAGCGCGCGTCGTCGTGGGCCCGCGGACGCTCCGACGTGGCCGAACAGCCAGAGCCTACAGCATGTGGTTTACGTCCATGGCCTGCAGCCTGTTCGATCCGCCTTTTCTTCCCTGTGATCATGAATACTTAATAATGTCCATCCTCGCGAGAGACCATCATGCTCACTCGGGGAAGGTGTCGCGGGTGCTAGGAGAGTCGCGTCTGGCTTCTTTCGCTTTGGTGATTGTAGATGTGGATCATCATCTGGGATGTCGGTGAGCTGGGCTTGCAGGCGCTCGATCTGCTTTCGTAGCTGGAGCTGTTTTTGTCGTTCTTCCTGTAGTCTTTGGGTGGACGATTCCATGGTTGGCCTCACGTTCAACGCGTTCGATGCCGCGGTGAGGACGCGTTGTCTGTGTGTAATTTACAAATTACATAATTGATAAGGACATATCATTCCCACGAACCACCAGGGGAGAAGACGTCTGAGCTAGAACCCGGACTCTATTAATTGCCACCGCGCCAGGTTCCACACTATCATCACAGGCCCCAAAAATTATTGTCACAGACCAAATGAGGGACAATTGGGGTGGTTGATTGTTATTCGGACCAAGCCAATAATAGCCGACACAATGTAGGAAGGGGCACAGGTTGATCACATCGGTGTTCCACTGAGTCACTGGCAGTTGACTCTCCCCTTTCTCGGAATGTACCGCAGCTTTATGCAACCTTCACCTCCAATCCTACGCTGTGCCACATTTAGTACATATAACCCCTCCCTCCATTTCTTTCTTGTCTCCACTCTTTCCCAAGTCCTGATAAAGCGCATTCCATCTGACTATTTGTTTCTTGTTCCCAAGGGGATCTGTCTCTCAACATGAACAAGGAAGCGCAGTTATCTCCACCCATGTCTGTACAGAAATTCGCGATCGATGTCGCTCACCGTCTGTCTTCACTACGCAATTTCTTGGAGGCGTCGGAAGACCTTTGTCGCTACAATGAACGGCTGACCGACGCCGACGTCCAACGCCACGGAAGAAAGGTATGCCCTGCAATCGCTTCCGGTTCACACATTTTCTGACTACCAACGATCACAGTTGCTTGCAATGATGGAGGTAAATTTATTTCGCCCGTTGTTCGGGCGTTCGTGGTCTAACCCGATATCACAGGTGGCACGAACAACGCTTAACCAAGCTGGCGTGAAACTCCACCTCTTCACCTCATGTCCGCCTAAATACCAGCCATACAAATCAGCTTATTTTAGAACGCTCGTTTTGATTATTCGCCAGAACCAGGACCAATTTCCTACCGAACTTCAAGGTAGGTTCGTTTCCGACGCATATCCACGGATTTAAATTCATTTGGATCTTTCCCTAGGACGAGTGGCTAGATTACTCTTGCCACTGACCACTCAGCTGGTTATTTGGCGTAACAACGATCCTTACGCACAGCTTGGCATAGCCGACCTTATGAAAGATATCAACAGTCGATCTCGGCCACAAAGGAAGCCACAGCTTGAACAACCAACCAGTGCAGCCGTACCCCTGCGCGTGCCACCGTGGCCCCTGAACAACATCGCAGCTTCCATGCCACGTATGATTCATTTGCGCCCACCATTGTGTATGTAATCCTAATCAGATCGTTTCAGCCCCGGATGCGTTCCCCCCTAAAGTGAAGGAAGATAAGCGGACGAAGAAATCCTTGCTTGATTTGGCCGCCCGTCGTTCCCGTCCTGTACACAAGCAGTATCCTGCACGGCCGGAACCCGATACCCGATCACTCCCGAGTGACGACAACGAGCCCGTCGTGCTACGATTGTCAACTCGCGCGCGGCGGCATTTCGGAATTTTCTGCACAGGAAATAAGCGACCGTCACAGCCGTTGCGTAGATAAACAAACTCTGTTTTCACATCAGGCAGTGTCCTATCACCTATATTTCCTGTATATTTCCATGATTTCTGTTTCTCTAGTCCGGGTCGAAATATGTGCAGTGTACAATTGATGGAAGTGTTCTTGAATTAATTTTTGAATGTATTTTTGAATGTATTATTAAACGTGGACCAGGATACATGGAGTTGATACAACCACTGTACTGGTCGCCAATCGCACCTGTTTCAAAGTATGCGACCACTCGACAAAAAGACCTCCCTCACTGGGCGACCCGTACTCTCCGCCCTCTTCGGATGTCAGAATAAACATACTTTGTGTCACGTATCTCCAGTAGCCCCTTCTTCTAACTCTTGAACTTTTTCAAATATTGAAAAACCTTGTACGAGCTCCCGGTGGATGCTTCCTCGTTCACGAGCATCCTGATCAAGTCATTGAGGGACATGTCGCCCGTTCTCGAACAGGTAGGAATTCCCTGTGACAGAGTTCAGGACGTATTCGGAAGGACGTCCCTGGTACGGTCAACGGAGAAGCCGCTGTGACAATGAAAGCGTCAGGAGAAATTCTTTACCTGCTAACAGGTGCGCGGAGGTTCTGACCTTTGGGGTCTGATTTCAGAAAGCCCCGTAACAATGCATGTGGGCAATTTGAGAGACGTGGAGAAAAAAAATAAACCGGCTTGCGTGCCTGACCCGGGTTCTTTATTGTTGGCGACGGCTGGATGCCCCTGCCAGTCTGACCTGAAAATTTGTCGTCTGCTACCGTGCCATCGGATGGAGTCGTCCGAGTCAGTGAGCCGGCGTCCAACTTGTGGACCGGGATGGATGGATCTGTCCCTTATCTTTGCAGAGTATTTTCCTTAAAAATCGACTGCTAAGATGTCGGGTTGGGTTGGCGAAATGTGGGTAAAGGATGTCTCAGACTTGCCTCAAACAGTGCAAAGTCCCTGGGATGCAGGCATGGCCCACGGGGTCGTGGCAAACACTACTGGCCGCAAGAGCGTGTCACCGCGGGAACTAGTGCTCACTAATGTGTGATTCCACCAGACGCTCCACACTGCGGGAGAAGTCGAGTCTCCAGTACTGCCAGTGGGCACGACGAAGGGCCTCTCCGAACAGGGGTAATAATTTCATGGAATAAAAACACATCGTATTACGTGATACAAGACCCCTCTACAGGCGGTCTTGTTCTGATCAAGTCAGAGGGAATCACCGATCGCGAAACGCGCAGACACAACCATGTCGGACGAAGAAACACTCCAAAAACACCACGACGAATCCGAGTCCGAAGAGTCTGACGACGGCGTCGAGGACGTCCCCAAGATTGACGTCGATCCGTCGACCCTCACGCCCTTGTCCCCCGAGGTCATCTCAAAACAGGTCCGTCCCTTTTCCTCTTCCTTGCAGAAATTGGTCGGTTGAACGAGGCAATAGGCAACGATCAACTTGGGTACGCAGACCAGGCGCGTGGTTTGAATGTCGATGTTGACCAGCG
Organism: Hortiboletus campestris; assembly: GCA_038090935.1. Classification (NCBI taxonomy): domain Eukaryota; kingdom Fungi; phylum Basidiomycota; class Agaricomycetes; order Boletales; family Boletaceae; genus Hortiboletus; species Hortiboletus campestris. The sequence continues at coordinate 5,432 of JBBPNN010000412.1, forward strand.
TTCTGCCGGCGCGCGCATAGGCACGATCGGACATGTCGCACACGGGAAATCGACGGTCGTCAAAGCCATCTCCGGCGTCATGACCGTCCGATTCAAAAACGAGCTCGTACGGAACATTACTATCAAACTAGGTTATGCCAACGCCAAGGTTCGTTCACCGTTTTTTTCCTGATCTGCTCTGCGCGTTCGTTCGCGGCGTTGATCTGCATCACTTTATGTCCTTGTCAGATCTATAAATGTGAAAACGAGGCATGCCCACGTCCAGGTTGCTACCGGTCTTATCGTTCCGACAAAGAGGACAACCCCCCTTGCGAACGACCCGGTTGTGGCCACCGTATGAAACTCATTCGACACGTCTCCTTTGTCGACTGTCCAGGACACGACATTCTCATGGCTACCATGCTTAACGGCGCTGCCGTCATGGACGCCGCACTCTTGCTTATCGCCGGCAACGAAACCTGTCCTCAGCCTCAAACGTCAGAACATCTCGCCGCCGTCGAAATCATGAAACTAGAGAACATCATCATCCTGCAGAACAAGGTCGACTTGATCAAGGAGACACAGGCGTTGGAGCATCAGAAGAGTATCACTGCATTCGTCAAAGGCGTGTTGATTTATTTCCAAAGGACGTTCTTTAGTGACTTATGGGCTCTCGTTAGGCACCGTCGCTGAGGCGTCACCCATCGTGCCCATATCTGCCCAGTTAAAATACAACATCGACGCCGTCAACGAATACATCGTCAAACGCATCCCCATCCCGATCCGAGATTTCACCTCTGACCCGCGTCTCATCGTCATCCGTTCCTTTGACGTCAATAAACCCGGATCCGAAGTCGACGAACTGAAGGGAGGTGTTGCCGGTGGCTCCATCCTTACTGGTGTCCTCCACCTCGGCCAAGAAGTCGAGATCAGACCGGGGATCGTGACCAAGGACAACGCAGGAAGGAACAGATGTAAACCGATCTTTAGCAAGATCGTCTCGTTGCACGCCGAGAGCAATCACCTTTCGTTTGCCGTTCCCGGTGGGCTGATCGGAGTCGGAACCAAGATCGACCCAACGCTCTGCCGTGCAGACCGGCTAGTGGGACAGGTATTGGGCGCTGTTGGGAAGCTTCCAAAGGTGTACACAGGTACGACTTTCTTTTCCGCTCCATCTACCGACCCTTCCAACGTTACCTTCCAGAACTCGAAATCAGCCTCTTCTTGCTCCGCCGACTGCTCGGCGTCCGGACGGAAGACAAGAAACAAACCAAGGTGTCCAAGCTGACCAAGAACGAGCTGTTACTGATCAACATCGGCTCGACCTCGACGGGCGGACGCGTCCTGAGCGTCAAGGGCGACCTCGCCAAGATTCAGTTGACCTCGCCTGCGTGCACCGAGGTCGGCGAAAAGGTGGCGCTGTCGCGACGGATCGAAAAACACTGGCGACTCGTGGGTGCGTTTTTTTTTTCCCTCTTTCTCTCCCATCGTGTGGCATGTATGTATGAATCGGTTACTGACCCCGTCTGACAGGCTGGGGAAGTGTACAGCGGGGCACGGTATTGGAGCTCGATTGAGGTGTCATGTCCATGTCCATATACAGCAGCGACACTTGTTGATCACGCGTCCGTGTCGTATTCATCTGCACCTGCTAAAGGGATCCTGTTCATTTGCGGTGATTCTTGCACCAGCAAAGGTCGTTCCGATCGTGCACCGCTCGTTGTTACCTATATCCAACCGATGCGACGGTGATCGCCCAGTGGCAGTCTTTGTGATGCTGATAGGATGAACACCGAGATTGTATCGGATTGAAGGGCTATCGTCGTGCACTGGATCCCTCAGCCAACACATATATTTGAATGATTCCGAGTGCGAGAGGCCATGATACCCACCGAACTCGTCGCGGAGGTGGTCACCAGGCTGGATCAAAGTTCAAAAAAGGGTCTGAACTTTATTACGAAAACAGACGTGCTACATATGAGCAGCAAACGACAACGACGTAGGATAACAGCGACAGCAATTGCAACAGCTACTCCCGAGTCCACCCGCTCCCTGCATCACACGTACGCCTGCGGGTTGATGAGATCGAGCTCCCGAATGTCCACACCTTCAAACGTCCGGTTCTTCACCCTCCGACTCTCTAGCTCCCGTTTGGTAAGATAGAGATGGAGAAGGTGCATACAGTCCTTGGCCTAGAACGCGCGTCCGTCAGCACCAACGCTCACAACCCGACGACAACGATAACAAAAGCAGACGACGTACGAACGTGAACAACCCAAGCCCCAGCGAGTTTCGCCACCTATCCAAAAACGCACGTCCACGTCAGTCCGCCTGCGACCAAGACAGAGCCAAAGAAGAGCACACCAAACGGGATCGCACTCGGCCCAGGCATACGACCCCCGCCAAGCCACACTCAGCCCCAACATACCCGCCAACCCAAGCTTCTTCAACAACCCCAGCTCCCCCAGCGCATTCCCCCCAAAGACCGCGCGCGGACCAAGCACAGCACCGAGACCCGTCCCGGTCGTCAGCCCCAAAGGCCCAACGCGTCCCGCCATCCGCAAAGGCGGGCGCACGGCGAGGAACTTGCGCAACAGCATCGAATGCTTGGATAACCAGAAAAGCAACGAGCCCATCAGGGACGATATGCGAGGGATGATCAACGCTCCACCGATCAACCGCCCAAGTGACGTGCCCGAGACGCGGATCGTGTTCTCTGCCGCAGCCGCTGCATCCGCCGCGTCATTGCCGTCGTCGTCCTCGTTGTTGTTGGCGCCGTCGCCGTTGTTGGCTTGTCTGGGACCACGGTCCGCGCGCCCGCCTGGGAGGGCGCCAGGAGGGGCAGGCCCATCCTCCTCGTCAACATGCGCATTCACTCGGATCCTCAAAAATGGCTCGTCATCGGCCACAGCGCCCATCAACACCCGCTGCACATCGCGTTCTCCTCGCTGTCCCTGACCAGACTCTCCGCCACCGGTCCCAGATTCGAGCACCCACTTCGAAAACTGTGAAAAGAGTCGTTTGTAGCCCTCCCGAACGATCGGAAAAATGAACAGGCCGAGAATAAAAGGCGGTGGTGGCCAATGTGGAAGCAGAGGGAACAAGTCTTTCCCGGACTGCCCGGTCGTCGAAGAACCGCCTGCGCTCGGCGCAGCCGGGTTCCTGTTCAAAATATCTCTCGCGACTGGCGAACTCGTCGGCCATGCAAGCAACAACGGGACGAGTGGGGTGACGTTGGATTTGAAAGGGAGTCGGGAGAAGATGAGGGCGAGAGGGATCAGAGGGAGGTTGATGAAGCTATGCCACGGCCAGTTGGACGGATCGTCCGTTAGGAGGATGTCGAACATTCTGATCACGGGTTGCTCAATGCGGTGAATAGAAACGAAAAAAAAGTAGCACCCACTCCGTTCCGAGGAATTCGCGGACGGCATACGCTCCATATGCAGTGCTAAGTATATACAACCCTAAGTGAGAGATCAGCAGCGCTTTTTCATGGGATCGGATTGGGCCACGCACCGGTACCGAGACTGACGACGACGACGGTCAAGCTGCCTACACTGACGACTCTCCCGATCATGGATAATCCTTTGTTGCCCATATCCAACCAGCGGAGTAACCACGGATTCGAGCTCGTCAATTCGTAGGCGGTGCCGCACTGGGGACATTTGAGAGCGTTGGAGGCACGCGAACGGGTGGATTGGGAGGACTGGATCCAGCGAAGGAGACACGATTCGTGGGCTATGAGTGTGCAGGTACATGGATGTGTCCATGCGCGAGGAAGTGTCCCTGGGGCTGGTGAGTGGTGTCGGTGTTGGTGTCGGTGTTGGTAAACTGACGAGCAAGCACAAGGCTCACCATCATACCGTTCTTCCTCTCGACAAATGTAGCAAAGCTTGACCTGGTCATCGAGTTGGTCAACATTCACTGTGATGTTCGCGAAGTTCTCATACCTTGAGGTCGTCAATGGTTGGCACTCGTCGTGAAGGCTGCATGATGGTGTTGGGTGACAAGGTGGAAGGCTAACTAGTACCACCGCGATGCTGTGTTCATTCTGCATTCTGCACAATTAACGAGCTCGATAGCATTCATCAACAAGGTATGTACTACACGACATAAGCACTCGTGTAACATGTATAAAACTCTCGAGGACAAGAAAACGGATCTCTTCAAAGAAACAACTCTGAATACTAGCCAAACGTCACTCGACACCGGGATGCTGGACCACCTCTCCAAGGCTCAATGATCATAAGGGGGGGTCTGAGCGGGAACCCGATCCCTCTCTCGATCATCCAGATCCTTTTTGACATCCTCCATGGGAGGGGTCCTCGCACCCCGGTCTCTATCATCGCCCCTCCTCTTTTCAATAGGCGAAGGGCTCCGCCTCCTATCGGGGGACCTGCTGCGTCTCCTTCTTTCCCTCAAATCCCTGGTATCGCGGTCTCTGTCCGGGAGGTCCCTTTCTCTGTCGACGCCGTTGCTACGGTAGTCGCGTTCGTCACGGGGCTCGGGACGACGGCGGGGGCTGCGTGAACGGTCGCGTCCGCCGCCAGAACGGTGGGATGGCGGAGAACGCCTGTCATAGCGCCAGACCGAAGAGGGTGGATTTTTGGCCCACTTTGACGAGATGAGTAAAGAGTTAGGTGAACCATCAAGACAAAGGACCGACCTGGATGCCCAACCGTGAACCTTCAAAGTATCTTCCGTGCCTTTGTGACGTCGTCAGGTGGGCAAGTGCGGGTAGATGAAAAAAGGACATACATGTCGTAGTAAGCGTCCTCGGCATCGCGCTGGCTGCGGAATTCGACGAATGCATAGCTACGAGACTCGAGGTTGAGCGATCGTTCGAAGACGGTTTGTAAGATTCGAAAGAGCGACAAATCGGGACGAAATGATGAAACGGAATCCGTAGCCGAAGACACGTTTTCTCCGTGCAACTCGCAAGTATCGCGAACGGTGAGGCAGCGAACGACGACGACGAATCCGCGAAATAGAGGATCGGTATCGACGAAGTCACATTCTCAAGGTCATGTCTCGCTCGCGTTCGTATCGTGTTGTGACAACGGAGGCACCGCGAGGCCTCGTCCGTGGAGCGCACGCGTCGACTGGATAGGGCAAGGGGTTGGAGGGAAATGAGAGAGACACTTACGGGTTCGAACTTGCATGCGGGTTGCGTGGAGCTGGTACGTCACATCGCACAAGAGGGCCATAGCTGTGGAGCAAGACCAACTGCGTGAAATTTTTCGAGCAAGTGACGAAGTTGGACGTACCGCTCGAACTCGTAGGCAAGGTCGCGCGCGCGCGTCGATGGATGGAAACCGCTAACGAAGAGAATGCGCGGCATTTTGTGTCTTTTTTTCCCCTGTGTTGGTGGGCGAGGAGGATGTGGTTGAGAGCAAAGAACGTGAACTGCGAAGCGGAGCATGAATGCCGTCTTTGCTTGGCCCTGTTGTTGTTGTGGCGCTAAGACGCGTCCTCACCGTCCTCGACGTCGAGCTCGATCTTCTCGCCGTCGTCCGGCACAGCGACGGGCACTGTATGTCTCCCTTTCCGCTGTTGTCTATCAACTCACACCACCACAGCGTATGCAGAGTCTTTCTCGCCGGGCGCGTCAATGTCCTCGCATCCGGCTCGTCGTCGTCTACAGCCGGCGCGTCTCGTCGCTGCTCACCGTCGCACCGCTCGAGCAGCGCACTCTCGGGTTCTCCAAAATCGCACACAGGGTCACCAAGGAACCCACATGGGAGCTCGTTCCCCTCCTCCGTTATGCCGACCAGCATGACCCCGCCCTACTAGATGTGCTCCAGCGCTGTGGGATATCGTCCGACGAGTGGACGTGGTGGTCCCCGATTGTGTACTCTCCCACCTTTGAACGCGCTCTCGACCTCTTGCAGCGAACTCACGCCAAGCATCATACTCCATCCTGGGTCGTCCTCGCTCTCGCTTCTCACAAAATCAAATCTCCTAGCGACGCTCAGTCAGCATTATATGACCTCGCACTCCCTCTCACATCTCTCCCACCTCCTCGTCCACCTTTGAACAAATTCCACGCATTCCCGCTGTTCGTCCTCACAGCCCACTCCCTTGCCTATTTCTCACTCGTGTCTCTACTTCGTCCGCTAACGTCGCACCTCATCGGCCTTCCTCCGCACTCGCATACGCACAAATCGTTTCACTTCAACATGCTCCTTCAGGCAATCTCTCTCTTCGATCGATCGCGAGTGGCCGCCGACGTCGCTGTTGAAGTTTTGCAAGAGATGGAAAACAGAGGCTTGACCCTCTGGCTGGACACCGAAAGGGTACTGATAAGGGACAATTTCCGCTCGCCGCAGTTGTTGGACTATTTTCGCCGCCGCCGTTCATCCCTTCCCGGACAGGTCGAAAATCAGGAAAAGTCAGAAGCATGGCTGAGAGCATACGCGTCTTTAGGCAGGGTGCAATCAAGCGCGTATTACTTGCACGCAATTAGGAAGCATTGTCTAGAAAATGGCATCGCCCCGCCGTATCCCGCGGAGGACGGACTCATTGGTAGCGATAGCGGCGAAGAATACGTCCAAGGGATAGCTCACAAGGCCAATACCCAATACCTCCGCGCCATGCGAGATGACCGTCAGTCCGCTTTTCGATACTTCCACCACCTGCTCAAGCTTGATCTCACCAATTCTCACCAGTCTCCCTCTCCTGCTCTGCCTCCCTCTGTCCCTGATGCAGCCAACAAGTCAAACATAGATATCTATGATTGGACCACAACTCTCTATACTGACGCTCGTGACCGCACACTCCCTGCCAGCTCGTTGCTCAACCTTTTCAACGCAACGAAGCAAGGAACCAACGTGTATAAGCCGACTAGGGCGACTTATACCGTGGTCATACAAGGCTTGTTGTGGAGGAACGCTTTGGAAGACGCACAAAAGCTATGGGACGAGTTCATCGGGGAGGTGGTCAGCGCACAGGGCAAGGGTGACGAAGAAAACGAGATGAGGATAGATAGAAAGGCGCTTTGTGTGGGTATCGACGTACTTGTTCAGAGCGGACGTACCGAGGAGGCCTTGTATCTACTCGACGAAGCCATCAAGAGGGACATTGAGGAAGCGGCACACCCGTCCCTTGGTTCTACCTCAGCTCCCCCGACACCAAACGCGTTCTCCGGGTTCAAGCCCACCCGAACCTCAATCTCTCCTTACCTCAAAGTCCACCCGATCCATACTCTCTTTACTGCTCTCCTTCGCATCCGCCGTCCAGATGCAATCTTTTACATCTGGACGCACCTGTCATCTTTGTATTTCGTCCCCCCCACTAACCTGATGCTTCGCATATTGCTCAAGGCAGCGATGCAGGCTTCAAAGATGGACGGAGAGAGCTTGAAGGGAGCTATGAGTTGGTACATCGCTGACAACAGACTATTCAAGAAGCAAGGTGGACCTATCGCCCCGACGATGACCCCATACAAGGCAACAGAGCTTTCAGAAAACCGGAACTGCGAGCCTGGGAAAGAGGAATCTCCTTCCGATCATAATTCCGAGAGCACAGAGCAGACCGGCGTAGAGACTGCAGCCGATGGTTCTCCCCTGCCCCGCGAAAAACTTGCTGCTCACCTCCACTCCCTTCTCCAAACACCAACTCTCCCGTCCGTTGTAGGCATTTGGGCCAGCCGCCGTTCGACAGAAGTAGCAAGGGCCATATTCAGGGGAATGATATTTGGGAATTGGCCGGCACTACGAGGTGCAGTCGGACCCTTTGGAGGCGGCGTGACACATGCGCGGGCTAGGGGCGGCGAGAGCGTCTTTCAAGAACTAGCTAGGGTCTTCGCAGGGCGTCCGAACCGCTTCCTGCCATCCCATCCGACGCACCTCGGTACAGAACGACCGACGATGGCACGACCCGACGTCGGCGACGAACAGATGGGTCCGCCACTCCCGACGGTGATGCCCTCGGAGAGCACCTTCGCTGCATATATTTCTCTCCTCGGGCTGTCGTCGCGGGCGGAAGAGATCCCGGAGGTGCTCGTGTGGATGCGCGCGTTGGGCGTGCGTCCGAAGATGGAGACACTCGCGGTTGCGCTCGTATTTTGGATGGAAGTCGGGTTGCGGGGGCCAGTGTTCGAGGATGGATTGTCACTGATCACTGGGAGCGCGCGCGTTTCTGAAGGGGGGGCAAGGACGACCGAACATATAGACGCACCTCCGAGGACAGAGTATGGTGCTTTGCGCGCGTGGATTCGCGAGTGGGTAGGCGAGAAGAAGGCGCCGACGGAAGAAGACATTCATGCGGGCATCAAGAGGGTCAGGGAGATGAGGGACAGTCAGTTTGGGAAGCGTGGTGGACATGTGGTTGTCAAAGACGCGAGACAGAAGGAGGAAACGTGGGGTGATGCTGCAACGAGCACCAGTGTGGGTAGAGTTACTAGATGATACAGCATTATACTTGACACAATCCGAAGTGCCAAGCCGATCGACCTAGCTTCAAAATTTGATTCCGCGGGTGCAAAACAGGCAATGACCACTCCGACCTAGAATAAGTACAACATGAAGTGTTGGCAACCGCGTGTTCAGGGATCCTTATCTCCACACGAACCTGATGCACCACTTTCTTTCTTTCGGGATGTCCCGTAGGATCCTGCAGAAATTTTAAAGCTCATCACTTGAGCCATAGGTCCTGAATTGAATTCGGACGATTGTCAGATCAAGCGGCCCAAGGCTTTCTGAGCGCTCTCCGATTGCGAATACTTCCGAGTGGGTGGGCCTTGTACACTAACTTACTCTGTTCTCACTGACAGCAGCCTAGTTCTCCCCGTAAACCAAACGATTACCCAACGTGCAACGGATTAGACTTGCTTTCATCATCCACTCGTTGCCACCCACTCGTGTTTCTCTCCTAGCTCCGAGTCATCGCCCCCCGTTCCTCCCCCCACTAGCACAATATCTCCCCTCGAACCACCCGCCCCCGGCACCGATGGATCTCTTCGCATACATCGACCGCACCGAACCCCATTCCCCAACCTCCACGACGCCCACTGGAACCTCCTTCCCCCCCTTCGAAGACCCCTCCCACCTATCGTTCTCCCAACTCAAAGAACTCGGACGTGGCGTCTACAAAGACGTCTGGAACGAATTCTACGACTGGGAACCCGGCTATTGCGTAGAGATCCTCGGAACCGTCACCCAGTCGCTCCTCGCGTCCAAACGCCAAGTCGCGCGCGTCGCCAGGGCCACGGTGGCACGGCTCCTCGACGACGATCCGTGGCATACGGTACCAAAAAGGATGGTGGACGCAGACGGGACGGACTCCGTGGTCATGTCCGTCACTCACTTTGATGCCTCCTCCGGACATCGTGGTGTCCATGGGAGGACGGCGGACATGTCGATACCCGTCTTCACCATCGACGCGTACCCGCCTCACCCCAAATATGAATCGTGTCCCCCAGCATCTCGAAGCGTCCTCGTGGATGGCGCTCAGGAGCATACCCTCTCCTTTCTGCCATACGCGGACGATGACCAATTTCCGGCTCAAGAATATCAAGCCAAATTTGAAGTTTTAGAGTGGGAAACCCCGTTTGATCCTGATGGTGAGTTGGCTTAAGTTCGTTTGCGCTCGTGGCCACGAGTGAGAACCTCTTGAATATTGCAGTGGAGATGATCCAGATGGAGACCGTCAAAAGGCTATATGTCATGAAAAGAGTTGATACGCTGGATATTGACCGCATGAAAATGTTCAAGGAATTCCGTGTCTCCCACAATACAGGGCTGAAATGGGAGCAGTCTCAGAGGTTGGTTGTTGCACTTATTCTAGACCACATTTCAGGTTCACTCATGATCCTACGATCATCAGAGATGAGCTTCATTGGCCTGGTGCCTTCAAATCTGAGTTCACCCAAGAGGCACAGCTACCTAATTACACACCTGATGCAGGTGATCTAAGACAGAGGTTGATGTCTAATCTGAGGGCTTTCTGTCCAAGCATAAACTGCCTGCACTCAGTTTGTGAAACTCATGGTATGTTGACATCATCATTTTTGGGTAATTTACATTTAAAACATACTGTTACAAAGGCCAGATGCATGTCAGCAGCTATATTCCTTCTGGAAAGCCACAGTTGACTGGAAAGGATATGATACTATCTGAGGGGGTTCCATGTGGTCCAGATTGTTTCAGGCACATACAAGACTTTGAGACATTTACAGTGAGTGCTACCTTCAAGGCTGATAATGGTTCTTTCAACTGGAATTATAGGAAACTCTACCCCCTTCTCCTAGCAAGTCTCATCACACAGGCTCCTTGGATACACTAGAAACTGTGCTTGGTATTGCTCCAGATCTGTTTCCCTGTCAGTTGGCAATTATATGTCTTAAACCATGCAAACAGGTGAATTATATTAATGAATGCTGCAACTTTTATAGGCTAATGCATTGGTGGAACTCCCAGGTTTTTGTACAAAGATTGCAACTGTTTCCAGATCATACAATCCTTCCCACTACCCTTTCAAGTACAGCTGGTAATCCATTAACAGATACTGGTATGGGAGGAAGCAGCCATCTACAAAGAAGAAAGAAGACCAAAGGGAGACTCAAGTTTGGTGAGCCCTATATTAATTCATTTGGCTTTAAGTGTGGTCTAAATAGAAATACAGTTGATGAAGAATCTAATGCTAGTTGTGTACTGTAAGAACCATCATTTGATTCTTCCAGGTTAATTCCTGAAATTTAATATATTTTCAGGCTGCCTGCTTGTGCTCATCCTGGCTCATGCACAAGTAATAACTGCCCTTGCTATGTTGAAAAACAACACTGTACATTGATGTGCAGATGTGGAGTGAAATGTAAGTGTATTTTGAGTTGATTGTAACTTTGATTGCTATACTTATTTCATTTATTTAGGTGATAGACAGTGGAAAGGTTGCAATTGTATCAATGGAAGATGTATGCCTGCATGTGATTGTGCAAGGAATGGAAGAGAATGTATTCCAGGTATATGTATCAACTGTGATTCTGGGTAAGTGAGAAAATGTCTTATGTCCTGGATTCTGATTGAGGATGAATTGTAGAGGTAAGATGGTATGATCATGACTCAGAAATTTGTTTACAGTGGAGTACATTCACTTTCAGGTTTCACTAGCAGACCATGTGAGAATACCAGAATGCAGCGCTCAGCTAGCAAGGTATAGCCAATGGTTCAACCCTGAATTCACTATCTCACTGTTTGGACAGCCAGTTGAAATCAAATGTGGATCCTATGGCTTAGGTGCCTTTGCATGTCAAAATATGAATCAAGATACATTTCTTGGCAGTAAGCACTACTTGTATTGTGTTTTGCACTTTGACAGTGATGTTTTGATAGCTTATGTTGGCCATATACTATCTATGGAACTTGCTGATCCATTGAAGTGTGTTTTCATTTGGTGTCTCTTAATTGATTCTTTAATGTTCTCTTTTTCACAGTGAACTTGCCAAGCATACTTCACTCAACTATATGTTTGAAGTCACACCAGATGGGAATGACATTCATTTGCCAGTGTTTGATGCAGCTCACCTTGGTAATGCAACAAGATTTTTGAACCATGATACAAAAGGCAAAGACAATGTGGAAGCAAAGAGTATGTCTTCTAATATCTTCCATAGTATAATAGCTAACATGTGGGTGAAAGCTATAGTGGTCAATGGAGAGCACCAAATTGGTTTTTTCACAAGTGAGTGCCAATAGATTGCATCCTGTGTGGATGATGGAATGTTTTTTAGAGAAAAAGGTCAAAGCAGGGGAGGAGTTGCTCATAGACTATGGAAAAAATTACTGGAGATTCTGTACATGAAGTGGTGATGAGTCCATCTCATCTATCATTGAAACAATTATATTCAATGGGATAGTAGATTCACAATCATCACTGTCAGTGACACCACAATGTAGCAACAATAGAGTCCCAATTCCTAGACTGTGTATGTGACAAGTAGATGTAAGCTATCGAAAGCACGACAAACAGATACAAGATACTAGACGATGTTGATCAGACAGGCACTACAGTTACTTCTGGACGACCATGGAATGGATGCCTCCATCCGCATCGCCACTTGTTTGAGTCGTATACCCTCCCCTTTGCAGTGCTTGCATCCCCACCAATGTGGTCCATGACGAGACGAGACGTGATCACCATAGATGGCTGCCTACGAGTAAGCCATATACCTTCGGCCCTGTCTTTGGAAGCTGGCGCAGTGGGGCACAGTGGATCGACTCCCATAAGACAGTCTTGGATGATAATATCTGCTGGACGACGTGCCATGAACGCAGGAAACGGGGAAGTGGTGAGAGCGTGCAAGCGAAGAGTGTTTGCAAGGATTGGGAGGAGCGTACGGTGGATGATCAAACCGCTGTCGAGTCATGAGATCCATCGCCGAGGTCCCAAGTGACAGCCCAACAAGAGAAGCACGCACCTACCGCCGGTTCCTACGAACCCACCCCAGACCTTCGTGGTTGAGGGAGAGGGATTGTTGTGTCCCCGCTCGAGGGCCTCCATGACGCGTAGTACCCCTTGCCATCCCCATTCGCCGCAGATGGGAAAATCGTCTTCGACGAGCATGACCCATTCGGGGCTCATCGCGCCCTTTTCGACGATCCACCTGAAAGCCTCTGCGAGGTGGAGATACTGTCCTTCATGCGCGTCTGGGTGCGTATCTTGATCCGCGTAAAACGTGACGGATGCGTCTTTGAAACGCTGTTGGGCGTCCGTGAAAGAGGGATGTATGGATGGTCTCGCATGTGTGAAGACGGAGAGCGCGGTGGAAGAGGATACGTAGGGAAGGTACGAGGCGATCGTCTGGGAAAGGATCGAGTGGTGATCGGGAGAGGAAGGGGTATCGTTCCGTCTGGGATACGAGAGGAGCATGATTTCAAGGAACGACGCGTCGTCGTTCGATGGGGATGGCATTTCGACGGTGGGCGGACTTGTCAGAAACGCGGATAGGATGCTGAGGAGTGGGATGAAGACGAGAAGCAGGAGGGTTATCTGGATGTCTGCATGGAGACGTTTCTGGAGGGATCCTTGGTGCGAATCTGGGCTAAGATGGGAATAGGTGGTCTCAGATGGACGATAGGCAGCGAACATGGCACGAAGGGAGATAGCGAGTATAGCGAGCCCGATGGCCATACCATACGTCCATGGAGCGTGGTCCAGTCCAGCAAGAAGCGCACATACTACCAACAAGACGAGCGACTCGGTCACCTCCCATCTGTACCCTCTGAGATGCGTGAGTAACACACTGAGATCTGGACGCGCTTCGGAGACAAAGAAATAGGTCACGAGAGAAGGACCACATCCGCCACTTGATTCGTAGAGTGCCCAGTGATTGAACAAGCGCGGGTAGGCCCAGCCTACGCCACGGGAGAACAGGAAACCGACCAGAGTCCTTGACAGCCCGATAGCAATCCAGAGGAGATAACACGGGAGTATGGAGTCTCTCGGGAGACGGAAAAGTAGGGCCGATTGGAGTAGACGCGAGAGGACACGATACATGCTACTCGGGGACGTCCATGGTGCAAGCAACAGCGAGACAAGGTCCCTTGAATAAATCACTTGCGGCGGCGCGAACTCGGGGAGTTGGAAAAGCGGGCTGGAAAACGGAAGAAAAAGAGGAAGGAGGCTACTGCCTGCGAAGACAGCATTGGCGATCGATGCGTCCCTGCGCTGGCCGACCCAAGACATCCTCCGGGTCCTTCCATAGCTTTGTGACATCCAGTGGGAAACGCAAACGATTGTTCTCGGCAACTTTTTCCACGACTCTAACCTGGCATGTGACCATCACCGTGACAGTGGTGCCAAACGTTGAGCCTACAAATGGCCACCAGTGAACATCATCGAAAGGTACGTTCTACCATGGCGATGCTCAAGTGTACTATGATCGGTTCAGCGAAACAATAGACAGGTTACGACAAGCGCGGGGATCAGTGGCGAATCGGCGCAATGTTACAGAATGGTTGGATCTGGCACTAGAAGCTTACTGAGAAGCGCTAGGTCTGATTCAGAGAAACCACTTCGATTGCCATGCCGCACTGGCACATGCGAGGTGTTGATTAAGAGTGACCCGCTGAAGTTCGAGATCGGGAACTTTAAGCATCACACGAAGTACGAATATGTTATATACCCCTTATATGGTATAAAAGTTGTATAAATCGTATAATGGATTATAAAGGTCAGCACGAAGGACAATTTCTATCGTGCTGGTGCCAATGGGCCAGAAGTATAATTTCGGCAAGGTTCTGCAATCTTTGTCAGTGCACCATACATCTGCCATGCACAAGCATGATATAGACATATTATAAAGGTAAGTACAACAGGCAAGGTATATATTATATATTCTAGTGGACAAAAAAAAGTTCCCTATGTTTCTTTGCTCCTGCTGGTGTGAAGATTACCATTTGTCTGATGATGACTGTGATGAGTTGTTTTTGTATGGATGCATGATGGTGGTGGAAAAATGTCAAACTGGGAACTGTGGTCCAGACCATCTGGCATGAAGGTAGTTAGTCTGTGGTTTCACAATGCTTCTGAGTACCAACTGATCTCTGCTGCATACTCATTGCATGGAAGAGTAAATTGCATGATTATTGGGGATATACATACCCCCCCAGTGAAACTCAGGTATCTTCAACAGCAAAGTGAGGTTACCCACAAACAAGTCTCAGGGTCAGTCACAATCCATGAATGAGCAATTTACATGATTGTCAGGGATATATTTGCCAGTGTGACTTGAGTACCTTCAATGGCTGGGCAAGTTTGTCTGCCAACAGATCTCAAGGTCAGTCACATTTTGGAAGAGAGTAACTTCTATGTTTGTCAGGGATATATTTGCCAGTGTGACTTGAGTACCTTCAACAACTGGGTGAGTTTGCCTGCCAACAAATCTCAAGGTCAGCCACATTTTGCAGAAGAATAACTTTTATGTTTGTTGGGGATATATTTCCTAATGAGACTCGGGCACCTTTGACAGCTAGGTTACCTTGCCTGCTAATACAGTAAATCTCCAAGTTGGTTGCATTGCACCGCCAAGCTATGTTTGGCAGGATTGCTCGTTCTTCACTATCCTGGTCTCACCACTCATTCACATCTGAATGATGCCCATCAAGAATATCAATTATCATGTAACTACTTAGTAACAGCTTCTTGTCATGTACATTTTATGGCTCTATGCTCCCTGGCCTGGATCGGTGCGATGCCTCTTGAAAGAGGCTGTCATAGAAGTATTGCTGTGTTCCTGGGGGGCATAGTCCAGGATGGCCTCATGTCCAAAAATCATATTGTCATGAGAGTAAGCTGGGATATCTGCAATGAGAATGGTTTCCATACCGATTCCACCACAGTAAGAGGTCATTGATGAAAATTTTGTCTGCTGGGTTCTTCATCTCTTTGAACCATCTGACAATGTTATGGTTAAAAATGGTGTGGTCAAAGAGACCATCAACAAGCCTCCATGTGTTACAGAAATCCCCTGGATGACCGAGGCTGAGGAGCACGAGTTCAACTCGTGGGTAACTGTATGGGAATCCGAGGACTCCACTTCTGATTTCACTGCCTTCTTTGATCTTCCTTCTGATTCCTTTGATCCTTAGAGATCCTTGTCCAACAGAGTTCTGTTCTGTTCTGCTCTTCTTTCCTACCAGAACTCCTCTTCTCCTTTCATATGTCTTCCTTTTGTTCTGATCCATTCCTTCCCATGTTCTGCAGTTCATCCATTCCATTTCATCCTCCTTATGGATGTATCCCCTTCTAGAATGGCTTTCCACTGTTCCAATACCCCTTTAGGACTCCTTATTCAGGGTCCACTCATAGTATATAAACATCCATTGTACTTGTAGTTTCCCCAGTTAGTTCTATGTATGCAATTCAAGTGTAGTTTCTAGCCCATCCACTTGTAGATTGTGATCTACTTTGCAAGACCCCCATTCTCAGAGTCTCTATGCCTACCAAGCGTTAGTAGACTCTTTGACACAGCTTTGAGGTCATGGCCCTCTAGCTTAGGAATACTTTACTTGTTGTTCATTACAAAGACTCTTTCCAATAAAGCTAGGTCCTACGCTTAGCGTAACACCACATGCCACAGCTGGATAGAGCAAATCAAAGCTGAAATTGTAAGTATTTTTCACCTTTGTAGCACTGTGGTCCTCACTTGCACTGCTGTGTAGGCAATTGCCCTTGGCTCAACTGATCCCATCACAACCAGGGAAGCCACATTTGTTTGTGTGTGCCTTTCACCATGGTGCCGTTTATTAGGGACATGAAAGATGGAGGGTTCGTCTTCTTTGTCGGCAGAACTTGGAGATGTGAAAATGGATTTAAAGGCCTGTTGTGTGCAAGTCAGCTGGGGGAATTTCAGTGGGCACAAGCATGCTCACCCAAACAAGCATGGGTCCCTTGAACAGTCCTTTGGTGGGCTCATCTGGATTGTATGTGTGTTCCTCATAAAGGAATCGCAGCCACATGTTCACCATTACAAGGTATTTTGGGTCCCACTTTTGTATCTTGTTGCGGTGGCTAGTTCATGGGGTAAATACAGTTGGATAACAATGATAGGTATGTGCACACTTACTTAGATTTATCCTAGTCATAATTGATGGGACAGATGAGGTGAGCTGTGCTATCATTATAGAAGCCATGGCCAACCTTGTTGGAAGGGGAGAGACGTGGTTTGAGGAGTTCCTTTTCAGTCAGCCATGATACTACTCTGGTCTTGAGGAGGGCAGCATCATCTCCTCATGTGCCATCAGCTCCTTTGGAGAGCTTGGGACCATGATCAACTAACTGCGTGAAACAACCCTAAAGCGTAGCTTAGGTTGCCAACAAGAGACTGGGACTCAGAGAGGAGAAGAGGAGACTTGTCAGGTCAAGAGAGTCCTTCTTTGAGTACTTTAGAGGAAAGCACCAAGAGAACTAGACTGGAGTTCTCTGGTGGTGGCATCGAGCCTTAAGTACCTACTGGAGGTATGTACATGTTTGGACCGTATCTAACGATCCAGTGACTAATGGGGAATAGGGCATAGGGTAGAGAACGGAGATGAAAGACATAAGGCCAACACACGGTGTGGCAGAATGGAAGAGAAGCATGAACATGAGGAGAACATGTGTATGAAAGAATGGAAGAGAAGCGTGATCAAACGCTTCTGTGAAGAAGTGAAACATAAGAAGGGTGATAATGGAGAAGACGAGAAGTCTCATGCATGAAACGGGAGCAAGGATGAGTAATAGCACGAGAAAAGGGTGAAGGGTAATGAATGTCTGTGGGTTACGCAGAAAACGATAAGTCCACGAACATAGGGGTAAAGATAGGGGTTTGAGAATATACTGATTGTAACACTGCGTGCTCACAAAACTGATGGAGATTCACCTGTTTCACAACTGTGTCCACTGTACTGATATTAGCAAGATCCACTGCCTGAATTGGGGTAAGTGGGTGATTAAATGCTCGTTTGTCTCAAACAGCCATTTTTCTCTAAGTGTTATGTCAGTCCTTTGGAGCGAAGTATGTTCAGTAAGACTGACTGGAGTGTACACTGTGTATCCATCCTTCCCAAAGATTGTCACTGAGCTGCTTCATTGACCAAATCCTGGACGTTGTCGGCAAGGGTCACCAGTCTCCTGATGACTCTGCCTTGTTGGCACCTGGATCTGCTATATGTGAATTGCAGTGAGTATGCATCTGAAGTGTGTTCGAAGGATGCTCACTGGTTTGTTGTTCTTTGTGTCCCATTCTCTGGAATGCACATCAGGCCACTTCATTGCTCATGTGCCAGCTGTAGCACGGTAGAGGGAGTAGTGTCTCTGTTGACGGCAACATTATCTTGGTTAGCACAAGACATGTTTGAAATCAAGAGGCTGTGGGTTGTATTTGCTCCACAAGAAATCGGATACCTTTAAATCAGCACCTGGTCACTGAAAACTGCCATTGGTTACCAGCAGGGCCTCTAAAATTGGTTGGTATGAGGTGCTTGTTTGTTTGCATTAGGTGAGAATCCACATCTACTCCCTCCAAAAAACAAGGTCTGGGAGAAAAAGCTCTACAAGCCAGAAAACTCCTGGGGAGAGGGTCCTTATTTACTTTGTTACCTAGGTCTGAGGGGCAGGGTGCATGAGAATCCAATAATCAGTAGACATTGGCAATGATGTAGCCAGCAAAAATGATGTAGTAGCTTGTGAATAACGAGGCTGTTCAGACAGGCCACAAAGCACTGATGAACTTGTATTGGTCGAGTGTCTAGACCACAATGGTTGCATTAATGGCTTGCAGAGAATGATAAAGGTTAACTAACTGCAGATGAAAAAAAAAAAATCCTCTGAACTTAGTCAAGCTGGTCAAATAGAGGGTCTAGATCAGGAGGCCCATTCCACCAATATTGTCGGACCAGCTGAATCAGAGTAGGTGAATATTATAAGTATCCATATTGACTTTGAAGAGATGCACTTTACATTTCTTGGTTGTGACCCATCCTTTGCTATGTGCCTCCAATTCCCCAAATTCCCAGTTGAGCTCCAGTGGGAAATTGTTCTTTGGCTCAAAGACATGCCTGATGTTCACAGCCTGAGATGCTATGCTCTCATGTCAAAGAACTTTTATAAGTGGTCAGTCACATTCAATACGTTGCAAAGACATGTGTCCACTCACTCTGTGCAAGGCTGCTACCTAATTTGTATCCTAGGGTGCACCTCACAAACACAGAGATGGTGGCCAATTTAATGGACTTCATGCTTGAGTGGGGTAGGCCCAGAAACATACAGGAGTTGTACATAGGGCAACTTGTTGATGTTATTCAAGCTGCAGATGTCATCTCCAAATGTTGCAACATCACTGCACTCACCATACATTTCCCATTTTGACCTGCTGCTTCCACCAGCCACAACCTTCTCCTCCAGCCACTCAAGAACTTGCACAATCTAAAATCATTGTCCATTACATTAGCCATGTTGTCAGATGAAATGGAGATCAACCTATTCAATTTTCAAAATTTCCATCAGCTCACCCATCTTTATCTCATCACACTGGATTTTAGCAGTGAAACTGTACCTGAAGGGTTGTCAAAGCTTCCAAACCTCACACACCTATCGCTCCACTGGTTCCAGAGTAGAAACTGTATTACTTGTCTCCAATGGTTTCTGGCACGCCCTTCCAGCTACACACTCATCCTCTGGGTTCTGGGTATAGCTTTGCCTGAGAGACTAGAGAGGAGGTTAGTGGACCATAACTTGGTGAACCAGTGAGTCATTTTTTTTGAGCAAGAACAGTATAATGGGTACATGAGGAAAGGGAACAGAGGATTCTGGAAATATGCGGAATAACTGGTTGCTTGGAGGATTGAGAGGAATAGTATGTATGACTCACCAGTAGTTGAACGTGGAGAGCTAATGCCTTGTTGGCTGACCCCTTCACAACTAACAAATTGATTGAATCCCCGGTGTGGGATAAGTTATTGAGGGGTGGCGCAAAAAAATCTTACCCATAGAACAGTGATGTTAGCCAGGTAGAGTTAGAGTAAATAGAAAAAAAAAGGCAGGGGAGAGACGATACATACACAGTGGACCAATCCGAGCTTAATGCAATGTTCCATGCCAAGTTATCCTCCAAAGATCGGAATAGTTCTCTGGGAGAGCAGATGGGAAGAAAAGCCAAGAGAAGCCATCTTGGATTCCCAGGTGAGGAGATTGAGAGGACATTGGCACAGTTTGAGAGGTGAAGGTGCCCTGGGGTGGAGAATGTGTGGTTGACCAAAGTCAAAGGCACTGGGTCTGTGTAAGAGAATGGTGGATGTCAAGAGCAGAAGCACGGTGGGCATGTGGATGGAGTCATCCCTGACTCTGTAGTGGGGGAGGTTCTGGTAGCCATGTTGGTGGTTCCAGAACAGATCACGTGATCCCTTTAGTGCCATCTATGTATGATCAGCATCTGGTGTTACGCTAAGCGTAGAACCTAGCTTTATCCGGAGGAGTCACGTGACGAACGACAGAGAAAGTCAGATGGTTTCTACCCAAGGTCCTATGTTACCCTTGCGGCGCGAGATGGAATCGAAGAGTCTACTGCGCTTGGTAGGCGAAGAGACTAAGAGAAGGGTCTCGACAAGTAGACTCGCAAGTCCACAAGCGGATTGGGCTAGATACTACACTTGTATTGCGTAGAACTAACTAGGGAATAGTACAAGTACACTGGGCGTTTA
>JBBPNN010000413.1:0-25587 GCA_038090935.1 Hortiboletus campestris
AAAAAGGGCCAGCTGGTGAGTTGCTGGCTGGAGTGAGTGCGAGGTGGGGAAAGGAGAAGAGAGACAGCGCCACCTCGCACTCTCACGCATAGACTAAGTTCTACGCCGTCACGTACTGTGACTCACGTAGAAAGGCATCTAAGTCCGTCCTTGTGTTCCTTGATCTGCGGCAACAAATTTGGTCAAAATTCGACGGCTGAGTCTGAATAATACAGGAAGGACCTACAATGTTATCAGTGCGGAACTAGGGCGACTGAAGCAGCGGCACGTTTCTGCTACAGATATAGAGTAAGCCACTAGTAAGCCTTCAGAACTATGCCTTCCAGGCTGATGGGCCCGGCACTCCGCAGTTCTCGGCACACTGGAACTCTTCCCACAATAAGATTCGGGTAGAGGACGGAATAATGCAGGTGAGATAACCTACCCTTTCTAAAGGCTACCAGGGAACCGCGGTCGAGTCACCATACGGAGCAACGTTCATACCTATGTGCCCGCACGAGACGTGCAACGGCTCGCTGTCAACTTGAAACTGAAACCCTTGTGCCGACTATGCGCAAATTGTCTGACGACCGAGGGATTATTTGACTCGTTCAAGAAAAATTATTCGCCGAGTTGAACTTGGACTTGAACAAAGCCGGGGCTCTTGTCACAGTGCTGCCGGATGAAGAGTTTCGTGCGATGGACTTGTCATTGGAACGTCGTCCGCGGAGTTGACACGGAACCTGGGAAGTTGGAAATTGCAACGCTTTGGGTCTTCGAATTCGGCTAAGTAGTAAGTACATAAAGCCGACGCTGGTCACCGTCACCCCAAAGACTCACCTTCAATCTGAATCATCGAAACATCCATAATTTTCAACAAAAGCCACTGTCATTTTTCAACCGCCCTTTTACATCGAGAGCGGTAGAGGCATAATTTATCAACATTTGTTCTCTGCATTAATTTTTATTGTCTATTTGGCCTTGTGGATGATTTGCACATGGAGCCATGGGAGAGGACCTCGTCAAGCAAGGTAACTGGAGTACTGCTATCAAAACTCAGGCAAGGGCTGCGCACAGGAAGAAGTTCGAACCCTTGGACGTCTTTGGGTTTTCAAACTTAGGCCGAGTGGGACCAGCTCATTCGAATTCCCGCTTTCATTTGTACCCCTTTGTCCAACCTTATCTGTTCTCCGTAATTCGGAGTTCCTCAGCTCATCATTGGCTCTTGGCCGTCCTGACTCCTTGAAGTTGACCGCGCTCTAAATCTAATCTAGGACAGCGGCCATAAATGCAGCCACAATGTTCTAACTACATCAATCTGAGGTATGACTGAACCCATCTCTCCCGTTGCTCTCTTTGTGTGGTTGATCTGCGTCTTAGCAGGAGAGCGTTATCGTGCACAAGCAAAGCAAAATGTGTACCTGTTACGATGTCGTCATATGGGGTGAATACCGACCTTTTAAGCTGTTTGGTATGATTGCTGTAGTACTCGGTGACACATATCACATCGTCGGCCTGTTGACATGCTTCGGTTTCCACTCGCATCTGGAACCTTGTAAGACCACACTTGTTACTTTCATTGCGCTGCGGACACTCCCCGATCGCTATTGTGAGTCGACATTCATTTATTCTATTTACCCCATCCAACCAACACTTCACTCTGAGCTCATCATTGGTGCGCCTCGGTTTGGCACCATGGCTGTCTTCTGAGGTACAGACATCGGGGGCGGAAATGGAGGAGGCTTCCAACGCCAAGAATTGTTGTGAAGCACAAGAAGACTTGCCGTGAACATCTTCATCCCTTCTTCCCAAAGCAAAGACGACTCACCGGATAATACGGCGGTGGACCAGGTTCCTCGTCATTCATGGCGCCGACATTCAGCACATCTTCCTTGATATGCGCTTTTGGAGGGAACGCCGGCGCCACGCCTTGCCCTTGCATTGGGTCTGAAGGCACAGCCGGCTGTCTCTCTACATCTCGGACAGGGGTTTTTCGGGCTCCGGCAGGGTTGCAGAAGTGGCTGCAGCAGCCACACAGCAAACCCAAACCCACTAAAACGGCTGTAAGGTTCATGAGCAACTTCCAAAGCATGCGCCGGATGGAGAACGGACCGATCGCCATTCCCAAAAATTTGTAGCCAGAGAGGTCAATGTCGTTGTCGGCGGATTGGCTCGGAGTCGGACGCTGGGCATGCACGTTTCGTGGGGTCACGATGAAGAGGACGGCGAGCAGGAGCAAGATGGATGCGGGGGTGTTTGTATACGGGCGTAGAGATGGTTGCATGTCAGCACAGTGGTCGGTTTGATCAAGTTGTGTGTAGCGTACTCCGGGCGGAGGACTCCTTTCACCCCTTTTCGATCAGTATCATCATCATGGGGTATGTTACCAATCTTTCAAACCAAATTTGGTTGGTCCACATTCATTGGCAGTGCACGTGATGGCAAGCCGGCGGCTGACGATACTACAGTGCCTACCACCATAAGGCGGGGCACCTCTCCTGAGGCTATATTTATGCCCCGATCTTCCAAATCACCCACTGGATCACGCATCCATAGCTGATTAATATTCGTATCTTGCCCACCAAGTCTCATTATTATATACGAATACTTTACGTGAGCGCTACTGCTTAGCACACTTCTACCTCTACCCAGAACCTAGACATACGTATCCGACCCTAAGTTTAGGCAGAATTGCTACTTCCTTAAGTTCTACGAGAATGTAGGTATGGACCACAACGAGATACAACAAACGTAAGCTAAACTATTAGATCCACGAGCGCATGATGGATATGAGGAAGCTACATGAATCATCTGTTCAGTCACCTAGATGGAGTCACTTCTGCCTAGCAGAGAAGAAGCCAAGAAGGAAAGAGTGAAAGAAAATCACAAACGACCTGTTGTATCTCACGCCTGCCACTTAGGCAACTGCGAAATGGGCGTCTTTGTTGAGCTGTCTCCTCAGACTGATACTAGCCCGACTGGGTCAGTATACAGGTTTGCATTTTTCTGGCGGAGTAGTAGAGCAGGTATGTACCCCAATACTTTCTTCCCAAAAACTGTTCGCCTTGTTGGAAGTGCTGGATGGAACTAATAAAAACACGTGGGTCCATCCTCCGCAGAGCGCCGACTCGCTCACGGGAACGGGTATCTATGCAATGGGAAGCTAGACGCTACCGTTGGGTCACGGCCCGTTTCGCTTATGGTCCTATGGATGTGTTTCAAGAGCTTCTAGGACGGCCCAAGGTGACTGGCTCCGGATACCATGATATTGGTGCCAGTGGGCGTTTGCGTCTAGTGCGTCTAGTCCCGCTCTGCCCACTACATTCTATCCGGCCTCAGTCTAGAGTCACCATCATCGTCTCTGCGGCACGAATGCACGAAAGCTTCGTTACGGGGTATCCACCTTACATCCATGTTATCCAAAAGGACGGTTATCGTGTGTGGTGGAAGGTTCACGATACGTATCGGGAGTTGTGGGAGGTTCGGGTTCGGGAGGGTTCGGGTAGCAGCTTTGCTCCGCCGCGGATGAGGAGCTTGGGTACTAGTTAAGGCACAGGCAAGGAGGCTTTGGTCTTAGTAGGCAAGAAGAGGCGAATATTTAAGACGGCTTACCACGCCTCGTCTCATTCCATTCGACTGCATTGTCATGGAACTTCCTATCGACCTGCGTGAGGAGCTCATCCAAACTGCTATCAAAGGTCAATCGTTCCCTTCATTGATACCCGCACTTTATCCGTTCTGATATTCCTATTGCACACAGCCAAATCGTATGCCCATTCACGCTACTCCAAGTTCCGCGTCGGTGCAGCCCTGCTATGTAAAGACGGAACTATTACCATGGGCTGCAATATCGAGAACGCATCGTATGGTACGTAACATTGGGACTTGAGGCTCAAAGCTCACCGCTCCGAACCTGAATCCTGGGTGGTTAGGCGGAACGATATGCGCCGAACGCACCGCAATCGTGAAAGCGGTTGTAAGTTTGTTATTTGGTTGCGACCTCTCCCTCGTCTTCGTCCCATCATGATTCTTGATTCCCTTTTGCTCGTGTGTGCACAGAGTGAAGGCAGAAAAGACTTCGTCGCCATTGCTATTACCAGGTGATCATCTTCTATACCCTCCATCTCGTGATGCTAACCTGCGCTGCCCACGAAACCCTTGTAGCGACGTCCCCACCGTCATCTCGCCTTGTGGAATCTGTCGTCAAACTCTTCTCGAATTTTGTCATGTAGATATGCCTGTCCTCCTCGTCCCCGCGGTATATCCACAAACTCAGGGTGCGGAGGGGATAGAGGAAGACGATTACCAGGCGACTTGGCGTGAACAGGGGGGGGTGGTAGTGGAGACAGTTGGGAGGTTACTTCCGTTGGGTTTTTCTCCTGAGGCGTTGGAGAGGCCAAGACTATAAGCCTGTTGATGATAGACAAACGACAAACGGGATGTGTATCGCACCAGAATTCCCTTCGATGGTAGTGTTCATTCGGAGTGAGGCCACTGACAACGTCTGCAGATCGACAAATTATTTGTGGTAGAGTCCGAGGCTGCACCCGTCAGGGACTGGTATTGCTGGAACGTATCCTCAGGTCCCGGATCGGCGGTCGACGATAGGATAGTGGTACCACCATAAGGGACTGGCTGGTCGATACCCCAGAAAAACGACGCAGGGAAGGAACAAGCTCGACACGACCGAGTTATCATACTTGCCGACCGGGAGACGGTGTATTGAAAGAAGTACTTGTTCCTTGAATGTAACGACTGTCCGCATATTGAGACGAAGGGTCCGCACGTGCGAGTAGGGTCGGTCTGATCTTGCTCGAGATCCCTTTCCAAAGTTCTGCAGAGCCCTGAATGTCCTTGCTGTCCTCCAACTACACAGTTAACCGAGGAAGGAGGAGCGGATGATACCACTCATTTGGCATGGGCTTGAGTAAGTGAGACACCGGATGCTTGTGGGCCAATGAGAGTCGGTCGCCGACTTGCATGACGTCATCACCAAACAAAGTCAACCAGCTCCTCGACTTGAATGCCGCCCACAACAACCTGCACGCCTTTGCTGAGGCAGACCATTTCACGCCAATCACTCAAGCCGCGAAATGGGTGTGCCGTCTTGGCCCTTACCCGCCGCTCTCTCCTGAATCCCACTCTACCTCGTGCTGGGTACGGACCAGGACGGCGACTGCCGGATGTACGCGGTTACGCATCTCAGCAGCCTCCTGGTGGTATGGGCGGGGGAGGTATCCCAAACTTTTTGTTCCAACAGCCCCGTCAAAAGGGCGAGACGTTGAAGGAATATGTGAGTCCGCAAGATTCGAGATATGTCCCTGTGTCGTTCATACCCTTTGCAGAGCGCCGATCTTACAGAGATGGCGCGTAACGGGAAGCTTGATCCTACCATTGGGCGAGATGAAGGCATGTGTCGATTCTTTTCACCTACCCATCTCACTCATGCATACGTGTTGCAGAAATTCGCAGGACGATTCAAAGTGAGTTGCTCTGGTATCGCGATATTGTACACTTTTCTCACTTTTGAAGTTCTATCCCGGAGAACCAAGTCTAACCCGGTCGTGCGTCCATTGTTACTTTCGCTCGTCGTGCCCTCACTCAAGTTCATTCCAATAGCTCATCGGACCCCCCGGGGTTGGAAAGACAGCAATTCTCGAAGGTCTTGCAAGTCGAATAGTAGCCAAGGAAGTGCCAGAGGTACGTGGATTGTGAACTAATTCTGGTGCACGTTGCGCTCACTTGTATTCCAAGTCCCTCCATGACAAGCGAGTACTGTCCTTGGACCTCTCCGCTATCATAGCAGGCTCTGGCGTTAGGGGACAGTTTGAGGAAAAATTCAAGGCACTCGTTCGAGATATAGAAGATGAGGTGAGTACCTTATTCAAACTCCCTTCGAGTGATTCATGGCACGCATGGCCAGGCTGGCGGTATCATCTGTTTCATCGATGAAGTTCGTAAGTATTGTCCTGTATGCATCACCATTGTGCTAATGAGATGTCCAACTTGACGTTAGATACATTGTTCAATCTTGGGAAGGCGGAGGGCAGCATAGATGCAGGACAGATGATAAAACCTGCCCTTGCACGTGGCCTGCAACTCGTCGGGGCCACCACACGTGAGTTCACACTGCGTTTCGCTCGTTCATTCCCTAAACACCATGCGTAGCCGACGAATACAGGAAAACGATCGGGAAGGATGCAGCGCTCGAACGAAGGTTCCAACCAGTACAAATCCAAGAACCAACAGTAGAGGCTACAATCTCGATTCTCCGCGGTTTGAAGCCTAAATATGAGGTACACCATGGTGTTGAAATTGCAGACAGCGCATTGGTGACTGGTATGTCTTGGTTCGATTCTATATTCTTTGCCTACGATCCTCCTTTCAGCTGCGGTGTATGGTGCGCGGTATATATCGGATCGATACCTTCCAGACAAGGCAATTGACCTCGTGGATGAGGCTGCATCTGCCCTACGGCTCGCCCAAGAGTCCAAGCCTGATGAACTCGAAGCTCTCGACCGAGAGATCATGACATTACAGATCGAACTCGAAAGTCTCAGGAACGAAACTGATGTCTTCAGCGTCGAGAGGCGGACGAAGCTCGACAGTGATCTTCGCTTAAAGCGAGAAGAGGCACAGGAGTTGACTGCGATATGGCAAAACGGTATGATGTTCAAAATACTATTTCCCTAACGTTGATTGAATGGAATGTAACAGAGCGCGCTAGACTCGACCGTATCAAGGATCTCAAGACGCGCCTTGAAGATGCGAAACACGAGCTCGAGGTCGCACAACGACAGGGCCAATACGAGAGGGCTTCCCAGCTTCGTTTTGGTACCATTCCAGACCTAGAACGCCAGCTTCCCAAGGATGGCGAACTGAAGGAGGACAACGCAGAAGGCCCCCTTGCGATGCTTCATGATAGAGTGACGAGCAATGACATATCGCGAGTCGTTGCCAAAGCTACTGGAATTCCTGTCCAAAACCTCCTTCGAGGCGAACGTGAAAAACTAGTCCATGTCAGTTATTTCTCACTTCTTCTCAACCACTCCGATGACGCATGGTGCGGTTTAGATGGAAGATGCGCTCAGGCAACGCGTGGTTGGACAAGCTCATGTTGTGTCGGCCATCAGTGACGCTGTCCGAATCTCGCGAGCTGGTCTACAGGCCCCAAATCGACCGGTGGCTTCATTCTTATTCCTTGGGCCCACTGGTGTCGGCAAGGTTCGCCTTCATTCATAGATTTCTGCCAAATATGGTGCGGACTGAAGTCCCAGACCGAGCTTTCGAAAGCTCTTGCAGCTTTTTTGTTCAACGACGAACAACGAGGACTGTAAGTCCATTTTTTCGACGCAGGGTATCTATCTGGTATCGACTTCTCTCCCAGAATCAGTATCAATATGTCAGAGGTAAGATTGTACCCAAAGCGGGCTAGTAATTGGAGCATTTACTTTGCAGTATCATGATCGACACACCATATCACGTCTGATTGGAGCCGCTCCCGGTTACATCGGATTTGAGGAGGGTGGTGGGTTTTCTCGCTTCTGTCATGTCCCGATGATCCGAGCCCCACCATAACAATTTGCAGGACAATTGACAGAAGCAGTTAGAAGAAAGCCTTATGGTACGTTTCCTTCGAGTTCTTGATATCTATCTAGATAATGACTGCTGCGGGAAGCTGTAATCCTTTTGGACGAGCTCGAAAAGGCTCACAAGGTATCCTTATCTTTGGTACCTTATTGATACGCTGTCTACAACTCATGACTGGTAGGACGTGGCGATGATTCTTCTTCAGATTCTGGACGAAGGAAGTCTCACCGACAGCCAGGGTCGTAAAGTTGACTTCAAGGTCCGTCACCGTTAGCCATCGAGTTGGTTGCCCTCCTTCCGATTTATGTTACTGATCCGAATTAACCATCAGAATACGATCATATGCCTGACTAGCAACCTTGGTAGCGACATCCTTGCGGATCCTTCCTCCTGCGACACCAATGGCATTGTCACCATGGCTGCCAAGACCGAAGTCATAGAACGCACGTCAGAGTACTTCCCCCCGGAACTACTCAACCGCCTCGACGCAATCCTAGTATTCAATAAGCTCTCACGAAGCGTCATCTTGGATGTTGTGGCTCTGCGGTTGAACGATGTCGCCGAACGATTGAGGGACAGACGGATCACGCTCGACGTGGACGAGGCTGCTCGAGCATGGTTGGTGAGGAAGGGGTACTCGGATGTGTACGGTGCACGTGCGATCGCACGTGTGGTGCGCACGGAGGTGTTGTTCCCGCTTGCGCAAAAGTTGTTGCAGGGAACGATACGGTACGTGCATCGTGTTGGTTCGGTGTGAAACGATTGATGATTAACGGGTTGGTTCCGCCCTGTTCCGCCACGCTTCCTATGTTGGCGATAGCGAGGGCGATACCGTGCACGTTGGTGTGACGGCTGACGCAGAAACACTAGATCTCCGAGACAACCATCCCCCAGATCCGGAGGAGAATGTGGCGTCCCTGTCTCGACATGACAGTTGCGACGGTGTCGCTTGAAGATCAATCGATCACGTATGAGCGCCAGTCGAGTTCAGCTATGTTTAGATCTATGATAGGTATCGTTGCACGAATCGCCCCTCAGTCTTTGTAGCTTTAGAAAAACTATAGCGTCGCGGGAGATGGTCTGAACCCTTGATCCTACCGTCGCTTCGAGGTGAGGGCAACATACTTGGTAGTGATGGGTAATACCTTCTGCGCTCTGACTGACCCCTGTGTGGATTCGCCGAGTTGCGGAGGGCTACGTACAACTTCTTTCTCTGAATCGGCCTGCCAACCGAAAACAGTTTAGACTCCGAGAATAACCGTCGAATCATAGCCTCACAATACTCTCATAAGTAATGCACTGCGCAGCTGCTTGAGTGCCGGCACTATTGACCTCGCCAACGCATCCTGATTCCTGACGGAATAAAATTTGTGGAACTTCTCTCGTGCTTACCCTCTGCCTGGCCCAGACCTTTCTCTCGTGTCGACCTGTCGTGCCTTACCTTTCGACGAGCACCCGCAAGTCACAACGCCGCATCCCAACCCTAGTTTGTACTCAGATGAACTCTGGTCGGGTCTCCCAGAGATGGGGCCCAATACGCTCGATGTTGGCGCTCGCGCCGCTCTTCTTGGCTTTGCCACTTTATACGCTATACCATCAATTCAGTGAGTTTCATCCAAGTCCCTCCTTCCAAATGTCTTGCGTCGCGGCAAAGACCTGTATTCCTGGATTGACTAATGTATCTCGTTCTTGACCAGCCCTGCCTACGCCCAGTGTCCACCCGTAAGCCTGACTCCATGCAACGCCGCTCTCGCATATGACCGTGTAATTCCCCTAGGTATAACCCACAAACGGGCTTATCCCATCCCTCCGAAGCCACTATCCTATCCTACGCCAAATACCTTTCAGAAGATATCGGATACCGTACTCCTGGTACACGAGAACATGCAGAGGCAGACGCATGGATGGTGCGCAAGGCAGAGGAGATCAAACGACTATGCGACGAGGTCGTGAACAAGGAGAATGGTCGGAAGCTCGAGTGTGAAGTTTGGAGGCAGGAAGGGAGCGGAAGTCATCGGTGAGTCTGAACTGATCCACCCGTATCTAGTTGAATTTTTCGAATCCGATTGCGCACCTTTCCAGGTTTGACATGATGAACACGCGACTTTATAAAACCTATGTCAATCTCTCTAATATCATCATCCGTATCTCGGATGGTACAGAACGCGGTAAAGCCTCTGCTGTTCTCATCAATTCACATCTCGACAGTACACTTCCGAGTCCGGGAGCTGCCGACGATGCACTCGCTGTAGGAGTAATGCTCGAGTGCGCAAGAGTCCTGGTGGAAACGAAAGGATGGGAACCAACCTACTCAGTCATATTTCGTGCGTGTTTGGAGCGGTTGTCCTCCGTTTGGCCCAAAGATATATAGTCCAACAGTGTTCAATAACGCGGAAGAGTCTTTGCAAGACGGCTCCCATTTGTTCTCAACGCAACATCCCATTGCTCCCACGTTAGTCTCTCGACCGCCACCCCTTGCGAGCGATTTCTGATGTTGGCCCTTTCCAGTGTCAGGGCAGTGGTCAACTTGGAAGGTGTCTGCATACTCTTTAGTGTTGGAACAACACCATATTGATTCGAATTGGTTAGCCGCTGGTACTACTGGCCGTGAACTCCTCTTTCAAGCCACATCAGAGGAAATGATTGAAGCATATTCTCATGTACCTAGGTGCGTCACATGGTGTCAAGTACATGGCCTATACTCAGCATGGCTTAGACCTTATGGGACGATATTTGCGAATGAGATTTTCAGTTCAGGAGTCCTGCTATCTGAGTATGTGACCTGGGCGTCGACGTTGAAGGGCGTGATTTCTAACTGATATGTTTGGAAAGCACCGACTTCAGACAATTTGAGTACTACTTGAATGTCACCGGATTAGATGTAAGTTGCCATGTTACGCCATTCGCGCCGCGCCCAATTCTCAACTGACTTGGACGGTGTAGATGGCCATCGTCGGAAACAGCTATATGTACCACATGCGCGGGGTATGATTTTTCGAGTGTTCCTTGTTGCCGACGTCTGAAGCATGTCTCACCAGGACTTGGTTGAAAACATAGAACCTGGTGTAGCTCAACATATGGCCGACAATTCGCTTGCACTCCTACGCTTCCTCTCCTCTGACGCATCGCCAATTCCACGCCTTGAGCGCGGCTTCGCCCGCCCACGAACTGTCTTCTTCTCCAACCTTGGCTTGTTCCTAATGTATTCATTTACGACGGCGAAGATCATGTACGTGACGCTACTTGGCGCCTCCTTCTATTTCGTTTGGACGACCGGGGTCAAGCGACTATGGACAGCTTTTGGGGCGGTGGTTTCTGCGTTCGTCGGGGCTCTGATTGTGGCAAACGGGGTAGCGTTTGTCATGAGCAATGTCCTTCACAAGGGTATGAGCTGGTTCAGCGCAGAATACTTTCCGGTGATTTTGTACGGTCCTGCAGCGATCGTTGGTATGTAGTCGGGTCACGCCCTCGTCTGGGACATTCTCTGATTTGGTGTCGAACAGGTGCATTAATCAGTCAGATGCCGTTCAGCAACACTGGTTCCGACCAAACGCTCGAAAAGCCTATATTGGCAGCATTGTTACTTTTGCAGTCTGGGCTTGCTGCAATGGGCCAGCTTTTCAACATCGGTTCCAGCGCCGCTCCTTTCTTTGGCGCGACAGGCTTGTTCGCGGCTCTCGGCGTCGATGCACTTGTGGCGCGGAGCCGACGAACCTCTGGCGCAAAACGTAGATCCAAAGAAAATGACACAGATAAAGCAACCGAAAAGCGAGTGCTTGGTGGCACGGCTCGGTCAGACGTGTCGCTCTGGACATATGCTATCGCGATGGCCATCCCCCTCACGATGGGCATGCAGCTGTTGGCTGCGACACTGGTAGTCTTCGTACCCTTGGTATGGCTCTATTCCCTAGATCATGGACCCTCATGTTGACTCGTGGATCATAGACGGGTCGTACTGGCGGAGACGCACCCAGCGAATTTATCATCGCATCCATCGTCACTGTTATTGGCGCGTTCATGGTTTCGTTCGGTGTTCCGTTTGCACATCGGTTTGGGTCAGCGACGCTCCGGCGTGCATTGGTGCTCGCAATACTGGCACTCGGAGTGGTTATGGCATTCTTTTACAACCAGGCGCCGTTCGACGAGAAACATCAAAAGAGATTGTTTGTGATTCACATGGAAGACGTAAGTCGATTTTCCCTGGCTGCTGTTGTGGGCGTTTCTTCGTATTTCGGTCAAGTGGCATTGATCCCTCCAGCGTACACACTTTACCCTTGCTGACTACCTTCCTGCATTCACAGCTAGTCACTCAGGAACAACATCTGCACATCGCGGCCGCCGATGGCGCCCCGGGGTTTGATGAGCTAGTTCAAGATATCACAGACAAATTCGGCGCGGATGATGCCCCACCAAAGGCAATTATTATGGACGATTACAACAATGACTGGGACACCCTCTATCCATTTTCAACTGTGCGTGCCTCTGGCCTTTTCTTTTTCCATCCCGGTTGCTAACCCCACTTTTCGTCATGTAACCGAAACCGATTTCCGGTGCAACACAGTTTCTTTCTCCATTCAAAATTGATCTCCCACTGGACCCTGCTTATGTCGCCCCTTGGCCTCCAGAGGAACAGTTCCGCGTCACCGCCGTGAATGATACCATCAATAAGCAAGCAGGCACAAGGAAACTTACTCTCTGGATTGATCATCCAGGGATCATTTGGACGGGTGAGGAATGCGTCCGTTCTCGACCAGGCACCTGATGACATCCCACCGTACCCTTAGTCATCGCCTTCGACGCCCATGTGCTCGAATGGACACTGGATAACAGTCCTCCGGACGAGTTCGCACGCCACCACATCAAAGAGGCGTCCTTTTACGGGACGGATACATGGACAGTGTCGATGACCATCAAGCATCCCCCAGTGAGGGATGAAGAGAGCGCTACCATTGACATGGGGACTGCGCTCAAGGTCGATTTCATCGGCATCCAAGAGAAGCGGATGTGGCCTGGCAAGAAGGCAGAATCAGATGGAAGTCAAGCAATGAAGCTTTTCAGAGCGTTTGATGAATGGATCGGAGAGAAAACGGGCGGGACTGTAGACGCCATGCTAGTTGGATGTATTCGCGGTGAGACTCTCGTCTAAATCATGGATGGTATCCTATCAACCCAAGCTGGGAGGGCACGTTCATCATAGAATAAGCGGTACAAGGCATGCCTTTGGGTTAGTCTGTTACACTACCTTCATAGATCGCGGCTAGAATGTTGAAATGAAGTAGCCCGTACAGTATCCCTGTCATCATTCGAATTCATGAGCCATTGTTGTCCAATTGTTCTGTGCTTGGGTCAACGAGTCACACCACAGTGTCTTTACAGCATAATTTTAAGTCCCTTCCCAATCCCAATGGACAGGGAGACTCATCTATGCCCTCTTCTTCTTTTTTTTTTTGCATATCTGCGATCAGAAGTCGATGTCATGGTCCGAACAACAACAAGAATGGACAGTTTTGTTTGCGCACAGGAACTTGGTGGTGTCTCGCCGTTAGCTACTAAGTATCGCATCGTTGCACTGTGTCTTGGCGCCGGGCTCAACTCTTCGTCTGGCACTATCATTGCACTGGCTTCAAAACATACCTACTAGGATCGAATACGGGGTATGAAAGGGTACTTCTGAGTGAGTAAACAGTATCTACGTTGCGTGCGCTGCAGCTGCTGTCCATTATCTGCTATGCCGTCCGTCATGGAACCAGAACCCTCCCGAAATCCGAGTCGTCGGCCATCATTCTCGTAGTCTGGTGACCAGACTATCATTCTCGCCCTAAGCCGCAAATTAGTTTCACGAAGGAACCAACTCACCGCTCCCCATGCACCCCATGCACTGTTTGCACTGGCACCAACTCCGAGTTCGGACATTGCACTCAACTTGCTCCAACCTCCCCAGCTCCTATCCTATGAAAAACTAATTCGTTACTCAATCTCGGAAGACCCGTAATTGGTATGCTTCCACTCGCTGACCAACACTTCCTTGAAACCATTAATTCCGTCGCCCAAGTACTTGACCCGACGCCGGAGTTAGACTGGTGGATCGGGGGTCGCTGGACCCAAGATAAAGTCAAGGCTGTGCGGAGCTGATTTGCCAATCTGCAAGTCATCTCTCGTCATCGCTCGAACTTCCCGATCCTTACATACTATCCACAGACACTACATCTCCATGGTTGGACGCCAGTTGCACAATGGACATCAGATGCAAACACATCGTTGAGCATGCATCACTCAAATTTTTAAAGTTCTGTTGATTGGAGCTTCTTGAGCAGAGCGTACTTTCCTCGTGTGGCCGTGCAACCCACCTTACCTCGAAATCCCGAGGGGAAACTCTCAGCCGTAAGGCTATCTGCAAACTTACTGCACAGCATCTATCAAATTTCGGCGATGTGGAGCTAGAACATTCAACCAGTTCAGAAATGGGCAGTTCCCCTAGAAAGCGACCAGCCGGACAT
This sequence comes from Hortiboletus campestris, assembly GCA_038090935.1. Lineage (NCBI taxonomy): Eukaryota > Fungi > Basidiomycota > Agaricomycetes > Boletales > Boletaceae > Hortiboletus > Hortiboletus campestris. Next base: position 14,067 of record JBBPNN010000413.1, read on the forward strand.
CGACAGCATGTATGTAAATATATTTGAAACCATGCTCATCACTGACAGTTTACGCGATGAGCGCTAGGGCTGACTGATCTGACAGTACTATACAGCAGTTATTTGGTTACCATCGCACTCTTCGTTGGTTGTTCCAATACTCTGTGCCAGTCATGCATATACTCAGTTCCGACAGCCTCACCTAATCTGCCGGAAAACAAAGGGTCAACGACACCGTTATTCCATGTGGTGTCATGTCCCCGCCCCATGTCCGCAACCTAGCATATGTTGCCTAGGCCGCTTGCGAACCGAGGCAGCACAGCTGAGGATACAACCACTGCCACTGTCGCGAGACTCATGTTTGTAACATCCTCGCTTGACCTCTACCACAGCCTGTTATTCACCTCTCGACACCCAGGAGTCACCAGGATGGGCGTTGTGAGTTTCTTTCTTTCTTTCTCCTGCTCCTTCACAGCCGACTGACGGATGATCGATCGATCGCCGGGGGTTACCACCATGCAACCTACACCATACCATGTTTTGGTGCTGGCCTTTGGTCTGCTCCACTGTGACCTCCGTTTTCACTAGTCGCTGACTCGTTGCCTGTGTTCGCGGGTCAACGCTATTCCATCATAGTGACTGTCAACCAGACTGTGGGCAAGTAGTGGATCAGCACCCTATCTGATCACCCGAATTAGACCTTTGATGGTGGGGAAAGCACCGCCATCCTCAAGTACGCAGGTGCTCCGGAACAAAGTCCCACGACAGAGCATGGATCATACGCACTCCCTCAGGACGAGGGTAACGTTCGCCCGTTGATTTCCCCAGCGCACCCGGCGTCTCAAAACCAGGCAAGGCAAATGTGAACATTAACATGGTTCCTGGGCTCACGATCAATGACGTTCCGTGTTCCGATCCGCCGTTGGCTGTACTATTACAAATTCTGAGCGAAGCTCGGAAAACCCATCGCAGCTGCTCCCGAATGACCGTGTCTATGTTCTTCCGCTTGGAAAAGTCATCGAAATTAGCATGCCTGTGACAGAGCCCTCGCCACCGGGTGGCACACTTGGCGGATTGATAAGAGCTTGTCTGGTGTCACATACCCTGCTCATCTCGATTCGTAACGTTCAACGATTGAGATGGACTCATTCATCTGCTTGATATTTAAACTATGGATGTCAGTATTCATACAGCTGCTTTGACCTTTGGGGGTCCCCTTCGATTTGCGTGACAAGTAGTCATTAGTTTAGAGTTTGGACTTTTTTCCTACGGCAGTGTTGGTGGAGGTTACGAAGTTGAGTCCTATTTGGCCAAGTTGATCAACTTATTGTGAATTGATTTTTGTGAAGTGCCACTGCTTCGACTCAACGTTCAGCCCTTCTGGAGGCTTTCGTTCAACCAACCTCTAACTTGTACAACCTCTGAAATGCAGTCTAATCAACCTGGGTCGAACGATCATTTCGACCGCAACGAGCTGGACGTTTCTGGTGCAATTCCCGACTTGGCACGCACTTGGGAATCAGCCTCTCAAGTGGCGTCCTCTGTTCGGCGCCCGTCCACGCTTCCTGACCCGCAATCGTACCATGAGGTTATCGAACCCGAGGCAATTTTTGAACTCGATGAAAGACAGGAAGATGGTTCAATAAAAACCATCTTTGTCGTCCCGTATGGCTGCAATCTATGCAAATCGCTCAAGCAGGCTTGTTCCCGCACGCGACCAGCTTGCGTGCGGTGCCGGAAAGCTGGGAGGGCTTGTCGGGTTGATCAGGAGGGCTACCAGAGGCTCCCTCGTCCCAGGGCCGGGAGGCCCTCGATGCGGGCGAAGAGCACGAGTGGGACTTGCGAAAACTCGAAGGCTTCCCATTCCACTCGAGAGCTTACCGTGGGCCATTCATGCGCTAAGCGGTCAACTTTGAGAGTGGCATCTTTGTCACAGGCTCCTCCTTCTATTTCTGCACTGTCGGCCGCTTCTGGGTCAAAACGTCCTCTGAGTACTGGATCCGACTATGTTCCGCCGCAAAAGAAAGCAAGGGCCAAGACTACCTCGCGAAAGGGAGAGGCAGGTTGCCTCACAGTCGCACTGCCGAAAGAAATGGATGTCGAATCCTCGGAAGTATCAACAACGGATCCTTCGGCACAGGTAGTATCTGCGGTGGCATCGGCGGGCGAACGTAGTGCCCTGAGATGGACGTTTATGAACAGAAATGAAAAATACTCCCAAGGAGAGGAACACGTGCGTTCTATACCATCCAATACTTTGATTCCACGTATCTGGACGAATGTGAGGCTGGTGCAAACCATGTTTCAAGCATACGGGGCTGATATTGTTGTTTGTAGTCACTTGGCGGGCTTATGACAGTATTCCCCGAGCTCACGAAATCCAGAGTCGGCTTATCTTGGTTTCAGTCCGATGTCCCAATACTCTTGCTTGATACCAATTATGCCCGAAGTCATTGGATAAACTCTACTGCATTAAGCATTGATTTGTGGGCGCTCTTCCTTCATCCTTCGTCGCCTGTTCGTAAATCAGCTGATGCTTGCCCAAGGTCATGGGATTTTTCCTGTCATGATTCCGAGCTCGAACCCAGTGTTGAATTGGAGGCTGGGGGCTCTACCCAACTTCATTCATGTCAACCTGCGGTGCATTCCACCCCCGACTGCGAAGCTGAGACGATGGTAGAGCCTTTCTTGGACGGAGTCCATGCATTAACATACAAAACATCCAGGGCGTGCAAAGTTCGTATTCACCACCCGACATTGGATTGGTTCCAACGTGCGTGACAGTTTCTGCCCCCCTACCAACCTTTAGCCCGCGAATGCTGCCTTCGGATGACATACCACAAGACGAACAATATGGATGCCAAGGTACTCGCGAGTCCTATGCTGGAGGCAGGGATCCGATCCATAGTGCAACACAAGATGACTCAGTGTTGGGGGTCCACTCGGCCCAACCACATTCCAGTCCACTTCCACCTCCAGAGAACCCACCGTCTCCCCATCCACGCCCCGCGTCCAATGGATCCTTCACTCACCATACGACATCCCAGCCTAACTTCCAATCACGCATTCCTCTCAACAAACCCCCCGAAGTGGAGACATTGCTGAACTCTCATCTCCACTTCGTCCCTTTGCTGCTGTGGATCTCACATGGTTCTGGGCTTGCACCATGCATTCTCCCTCCAGAGCATGCATATTCATGCATGGGACTCTTCTTCATTTCTGACCTGCGCGTGAGTTATAGATATCTCATCTTGGCCGCTATTGACAGGCCGCTTGCAGCATGATGTGACTCAGTATGGCGTCTCTTCCACTACAGGATTTCTACAAGGACGGGTTTGCTGGAGTGTCACCCTTCAGTGGGCTCCGGGAGGTGAAGATGCCCTGGTTGACTGCTACCCAGCTCGCTCGTCGGATATGACTCCGGACTCGACACCAGTTGACACCATCAGGGACCTTTTACATCCCTGGTGGTTTGATCCGACAGATACGCTGTCATACGCGGAGAATACAACCCCGTACCGCCCAAGAGATTTGCAGATGCAATTTTTCAGCTTCATACCTCTTGATCTTCTCGCCGAGTTCCATCCCAGTGAATCATTTCCGCGGGGATGGCTTTGTAAGTCATGTGGTATGATTAATGTCCAAGAGTTCTTTCGTCATCAGATCTGCCAAAGTACTATGTGCAGAGTAAGTTTGCTTGTACCTCTTTATGTATGTATGACTGAATACTAGCAAGTCTGCGCGCGACAAACACGTTCCCCCAGGAAAAATTGATCCCTTGTCGAGTCTTCGCGGACCTTACCAATCTAGCACCCTTATTCGCCCTACCAATAGTATTCCTTCGGCCGTAGTTTCCGACAGCATAACCTGGGACGATGGTATGCAGTCCTGGATCTACGGCATCAAGGATGGGGTGACCTTGTGTCATGTGTTCACGGGGAATCAGGAACACCTTCAAGAAGACGCCACTGTTCTGCTCGAGAGAATTCAATGCGAGGTATTGTTGCGCAAAGAAGACCCTTCCAGTGAGTGCCGTGTATCTGTATTTTCATCCTTAGCTTGACGTTTGTCCCATGATAAGGCCCTTACTTTACTCATAGTACCAGGTTATTGCATCCGAGTGACGGATCAGAAACAACGGTGCCGATGGGCACACCTGCTTGTGTCCGTATCGCCTACTATACGCTCTGCGATTTCGTCCACCGATATGGAGAAATGGAGACTCCTCGATTTGGCGAGGTACGCATGCGAGCATGGGTCAACTCGGGATCTAGGAAGGTCAGTTTGAACTCTGCGGGTGGCTAGTCCTCTCTCACCGAGATTAGGGGGCCGTGCTCTACGCGAGTGAATCCCCGGTTGTCGTTCACTGCCTCGGAGCGGAAGTGGTTCTAAAATTTACTCCCAAGGGGGGATACAAGGACGTCGCGAAATCTACCGCACCAGATAAGGGCAAGGGACGCGCTAACGACGAGGATCGGACGGGATCTCCGCCTACAGAGCCTCACGGCCGACCCTCGCGCCAGCTAGAGCAGGATTATGGTAATCCAACACCGTTCATCCCCTGGCCCGAGGCAAATGAAACGCCGATTGTTGCTGAGAACCCGGAGCAAGCCACTGCTGCCACAGATACCTTGCACCGGCGTAGCAGCAATGACGCTGGTGGTGTTGCAATACCCGACTCAAACCCTCCTCACCCTGGCCCCGGGATAGAGGTGACCCACCCCGAAGTCGTTCGACGACGTGTTCGTAAAAAGAATAAAGTTACAAAAGACAAAAATAAAGCCTCCGTCCCAGAGATCTCCATGACGTTGGTGCATGGCGATTGTGTCGTTCTCTCTGGTGACGATTTTGAGGTGAGCGTTACACCGCCGGTGAGAGTGCACAGCCGTATATAGCTAAATTGCGCTTCGGCAGGTCCAGATAGTCCGCACTGGAACCACTATTTGTCAGTTTGCCTGATTCTGTTCATTCATTTTTCTTTGAAACTGATAAAATTGTAGTGGTAATTGGTTTCCCGGAAGAGACATAATATATGGGAGTAACAAGCATTAGATAGCCGAACGTACTGACTCTCGAATATCTTAATTTCCTGAGTTGTTTTGTAGAATCCGGTAGCATATTGACAATGCAATAGTACTTTCTTCGTGGATAGAGCGCCAGAGAAGTCCTAATGCAGCAATCGTGTGGGAGGTGAACAAAACAAACACTTGGCACTGATTAACTTCTGACTTGTACCTCTCAGAAATTTGCACACGACTATGGCTGCATTACTTTCTTCGGATACCGCCAAGGAAGCACAGTGGGGACGAGGTATGTATATCATGTGCCTGGTACGTTCCACTCGTACTGATGAAATCGAACTTAAGTGTTGATTTGTGGTGGGACGGATTGGTAGCCTGCGACATCCGTCTGAATTGTTTTTTGAGCTGACTTGGCTGGTTTTCAGGCCGAAGCTGGGTCGAAAGGAGCGTGGAGGCAAGGGCGAGGGTAATCCTGAGGCGTAAGCGTTTGCCATTGAGCCTAAAAAAACACGACGCCGACACAAGTCAATTAGACCCGACCTGCTCGAACCTCACATACTACGCTCATTAAGCAATGTCAAGATAATGTCCGTCCATGCCTCGTGTTGTGCATGCCACTTCATTGCGCTTGGCATCGACGGAACTGCATGGATGTTTGGTCGAAATGCACCGTGTGCGCTGGGTGTCGCTGGCGTCGACTTCATATCTGAGAATACACCCAGACGTGTACTCGCAACCGCACTCGGTGCAAAAGAAGGAACTAAATTTGTCCATGCCGCGTGCGGAAGAAGCCACGCATTGCTGGTTGACAGCGAAGGGAACGTCTGGTCAGCTGGTGCAAATAACCACGGGCAGGTGAGTGCTCGTTCATTACCATCTCCCTGTACGATTGTGTTTATGGGTCATTCGATAGTGCGGTCATCCGGTTACTCCTCAAATAACGGCGTTCAAGTCTATCGACGGACCATACGTGGACGGGGAACGGCAACGCGTGGTAAAGGCTGGTGCAGGTGTCACCTTTTCCATCGTTTTGACTGAGGGCGGAAAAGGTAGGTGTTTGGAAGTGGTGTGTTGAGCTGAAATCAAAACTTTTCAAGTCTTCTCTTTCGGAAGCGGAGAAAAAGGACAGCTAGGCAATGGAAGAACAGGCGAACACATCACCACTGGAAATAAGACGGCTTATGATATCGAAACGGAGCCTGGTTGCGTAGTTTTCTCGTTACATATAATCGTCTTACTGATAGCTTATCCAGTGCCTGTAAAGGGTTTAGACGATAAGACTATCGCTGACATCGTCTGTGGTGCCCAACATAGTGTAGCAATTGATACTCAGGGGTAAGTCTTGGCCCAAACTAGTCATGTCCGTTACTGAGCATTCTGGCAGAGTGGTGTACGTTTGGGGTTACAACGGTTACTGCCGGTTGGGTCTCGGCAATCAACAGGACGCCTTGATACCGAAAGTTGTACCGCAGGTACAGTGATGACCATGCCTTATTTTATGAGAGCTTAAGCATGTTACTTCCTTAGTTTGCTGGCCCGAGTGAGGTGACAATGGGATCCCAAATTGTGGCTGGTCCTACAAACACAGTTGTCATTGACAAGCAATGTATGTACTGGATGGCCGGAAAGGTATGCCGTCGGATCACCGGATCACGTTTTGCAGCTTCATACCTTTTTGACAACCATGCAGTGGAAAAATAGCGGAGAAGGTAAACCCGAATCCCACGCTCCTTTGCCCGATCAACCTATGTTCTCTTAGGGTCGTCTGGATCGCCATATTCTTCATTCCGTTACATTCAGGACCTCATGTGCGCTGTTCTCTAAAATTGATGCTAAATTTACTTAAGCATTTGCCCTAGGGGGTGCAAGATTTGTCAGGCGAGCTGTGGAGGTGTTACCCACTTTGCATTGAGCTCCGAGGACGACGGCAGCGTTATGACGGTTGCCTACGGCCAGAATGCTGGCAACGGTATGGTGTTCTGCGCCATTTTCCGAATTATTGCTGATGGGCCATGAAGGCGAATTAGGCTTAGGCCCCGATGAACCAAAAAGCGCAACCAAACCAACCAAAAACCAACCTCTCGCTGGGATTCAAGTTTTCAGGTTAGCCATTTGTTCCACTGGCAATGTAAAAATAAATATCTTTAATTACGTCACAGTGTGGTGGCTGGTCAACATACCACGTTATTTCTCGCAAAGCCTAACGAGAAGTTTTCTGAGCTTCCCCGGCACCCAGAAGTTGATGCACCAGAGCTTTGCCTCGTTTGCAACAAAGATAACGGAGATGATGACCCTGCACTTGAGTGCGACAAGGTAGGACTTTCTCTGTACAGCTTAGTTCACGGTGCTTGACCATACTTCGTCAAGTGTGACCACCCTTACCATCTTGGCTGCCTTGATCCTCCACTGCAGGTCGTTCCGGAAGGTGAATGGTTCTGCCCTAAGTGCACAGATGAGATGAGGGTCCTTGCAAGCTCTGCTTCCCAAGCATCCAAGAAGGCTGCGACAGAATTAACAACCGATAACACCAAAGTTGGGACGAAACGAAAGGCACCGGCGACAGAGAATGGTAGGTCGCGTCGCTCACCACCGTCTTTCCCCAAAATTGACTAACGTGAATTTGGATCAGCGAGCAAACGCAAAAAATGATTAAAATATTCTGAATCTACCTGTGATCGATTTAGCAAACGAACTATGTCTAATTGGGACACCCGAGTATCGCTACAATGTATAGTAGTGATTCTTCACTCCGACATTTGTATATTATTAATATTTTCATCGTCCTATCCTTTACACTGGCATCAGGAAAGCGTCAAAATAACGCACTCTCACTCCACGACAGTTTTGGGAGACTCTCATTGGCCAAACGGACTCTAAGCGACTCCAAAAAGAGCTACGCGATTTAGCCGAGCTCATTGAACGCTTATGATACTGTACCAGCGCTATCAATTCGTCAGGCCCTGTGACGTGTGACAAGGTCTGACGAAATTTTATTTCGTCATCAGCCAATATCATGCGTTACAGCAACCAAAATTTTCGTCATTTCGTCAGATATAGAACCAAGTACCATAAAGGATCCCTTCCAAATGAGTATGTGGTGTGATGAAAATTTCAGTGGTAGCACAGCAGGAATCCCATTCTCTGTTCTGTTCGAATGACTTCTCTACCGACAGCACTTACTATGCCTGCTACTGCCGTAGCAGCTCTGCTTCCTAATCCAACTCTATCAATCCTACAATTTCTTGAATTTCCACTTCCGAGTCCTATCACTATTTCAAATCCCCATTTGCTTCCATCTGCCTACTTTAGTTCTGAACAGCCCAATGTCGAGGATCCTCAAATGATTAAAACAATACCCCTCCCCCCCTCCAATATCATCACCTCTCTTCTCCCCCATATCATAGCGCTAGCACAGCAAACCAACAGCACCAACATGAAATCATCTGTCGTGTGTGCTCATATTGATGGCATTCTAACTACATGGTGTCTTCCCCTCTGGACGATTAAATACTGGACCAAAGTACTGCATCTGCGACGCACAATCCAGCAGCCTTGGATAAATGCTGAGAAGGTTCTTCGGCAGCGGAGTCAGTTTAGGAAGGGGTTTAACAGCGAGGAAAGCCGCTGTCTTGTTGAGCAATCCTACATGATGCTTGGGGTGTTACCATGGTCAGGCGTTGTTCTTGGGTTTGAGAACCATGAAACAATCACTCACCTCGCAGCCTACATGACACATGAATGGTTATCTGATGTCCACGAAACTCAAATGCTTGAACTCCTTCGAAACTCTATTCATCGGCAAAAGGGTACCATCAAGGTTGAAATCGAAGGTCCATACTTCTATGGTTACCTGAAATCTGCTGTTAAGGCAGGGGATTCTCAGTATAAGAATGCAGGTTCATTTACTCGAGCACGTAGCCTGGGGGAGGCACTTCAATCTGGCCAACGCACAAGCGTTGGCTTCATAACGCATGTCCATCAGAACCACTGGGTTGCAGTAGTCATCGACTTCTCCAAGCAGTGCATTCTATATGGCGACTCACTTGGGGGTCAACCGGACAAAGAGTTCGTCACTGTCCTTCAGTGGTGGACTCAACAACATGCTGGAACTCAATTTGCGATGAGCGAGCTGGCAATCTCCCGCCAACAAGATTCATTTTCGTGCGGAATCCTTGCATTTAGTGCACTCGCGCACTTCTATTTGCCGGATGAGCACCCACCAATGGATGTCGAACGAGTTGATGATGCACGGTTAAGAATCTTCCTAGACATTGGAAGGCATCACTTAAATCATGTACGTCATTTCATTGGTTATAACACACACCACTCACCGTTGTGCAGGCATCAATGACACAGCCCAAGTCTTCCTATGACGACGTTACAAGGATGGCTGATGTCTCAATCAGCACGGGCAATGAGCTAGAAACCCCTAAGCTTCAACAGCCACAGACAAAGCTCCATGTCGAATCGGCTATTCAGGTTGCGCTGGAGTCTTCCTATGACGAAGTTACGAGAATGGCCGATGTTCCAATCAGCATAAGCAACGAGTCAGAAACCTCTAAGCTTCAACACCCACGAACAAAGCTCCATGTCAAATCGGCTATTCAGGTTGCGCTGATGAACCAGGCCAAAGGTCAATCGACAGGGCTGATGAGATGGTTTACAAAGAGCTCACCTGAAGACTATCAAGCACGTACCAAGAAGGTGGATGCCATGATCAACGAAGGCCTTGAAGAATATGAATCTGTGCAAAAGACGGTGATGGAGTATAACAAGCAAAAGCGGCGCGAGAGAAACAAAGCGAGGCAGCAAAAGCATCGTAAAAAAGTCTATGCAACTAAGATTGCTAATCACATCAGATCACCTGGAGGGACGAAGCACAGACAGCTGCATTCCAGCATTTCACTAGAAGACATCAGTAGCCAGCCAGATTTATCCATTGCAGAGCTATCACGACCGTACCGAGCATTCAAAGAAAAACAACGTCTAAAGAAGACATGCCATCAGGGCCACAAGCAGGTGCACAAACATCGCCCAGCGACATACCATAACTGGCAAACTCCATTCCTTTGGAGTCAAATTGTCAACGCAGCACGCCACCCCTCTATTGGGTGGCAAATGAGTAGCTTGTGGATTGTATTGTTGCTGAAGCAGCGTGATCCCATCTCATTTGCAGGGCTGTCACGTACAACGGTTGAGGGTTGGATTGACCACAGTGAAGGATGACCTAAATGGTCAGCACGTGCATTGCAAAAGGCTAGCGATGGCAATGACCCTGGCTTGAGGAATAAGGGAGGGAAACGAGGGATCTTCGTATGGCATCAGCTCATTTACTCGATGATTTCTTTCACTTACTAGACCTCATTACAGACACACTTCCCTACTGTCGAGAAGGCAATCATGGATCGATTAAATGCATTGCGAAATGGATCAGTGCCGCTCACCTTGGTGACGATACGAGGTGTCACCGTTGCGATGCTGTTGAACATGGCACCAGAAATCTTTGATATCAAAGCCCCAGATGGGTCATCATTCCGATGCTTGGACACCTTTTTACAAGGATGGCTACACAATGCAATGGGCTGGTCAGAACGAAAGGCCACACGTACTGCTCAGAAGCTCCCCAGAAACTGGGAAGATCTCTGTGAAAATGCCATCCTTCGCATGGCATACACGATAAAGGAAGAGGACATTCCTGCCATGTTGTACGTCAACACGGATCAAACACAAGTCGTGTATGCACAAGGCTCCGATCTTACCTGGACAAAGAAAGGGGCAAAACAGGTGGTTACAATCGGCAAGGACGAAAAGCGAGCTTTCACCGCAGTCGTCTCAGTCTCATGCTCTGGGAGATTGTTGCCACTACAGTTGATCTATCAGGGGGCAACATCAAAGTCATGCCCACGACCGACGGTGACCTGTTACAACGAATGCATCAACCATGGATTTCGCTTTGAGTGCTCAAAAACAGATACATACTGGTCGACGCAAGAGACGATGGAGTCCCTTGTCGATAATGTCATTGCACCATACTTCGAGGCCGAGAAACATGCGTTAGGGCTGCCTTCGTCCCAGAAAACAATCTGGCAAATTGATGTATGGTCAGTACATCGTTCAGAAAGGTTTAGGTTATGGATGAAGACACACCATCCGTCAATCATCCTACAATACGTACCAGGAGGTTGCACAGCTGTCTTACAGCCTTGCGACGTCGGGATTCAACGGGTCTTCAAACATGCGCTCAAACGATCATATCACGAAGATGTTGTTAGGATGATGACTCACCAGATCGAGAGCGGGACAGAGGTACTGGTCTTTGACAAACGGCAAGGACACTTGCGGGACCTGAGCGTGAAGTGGGTCTGGGACGCATTCAAGTCAGTCAACAAACCAGGAATCGTCACGAAGGTAAGATATGACAATGAAACAGCACATCATTACTTATCCAGTTTTGTTGTAGGCCTTTGAATTGGCAGGCGTACGCGGTCTGAACCTTTCGTTTGAGGGCTTGACATCCTACT
>JBBPNN010000414.1:0-25441 GCA_038090935.1 Hortiboletus campestris
GCCACAAGAAGGGCGAGAGAGAAAATCGGCGCCAGTGTCAATGGGGATGTGTATAGTCGGCCGCAGTCGAGACTCCTGGTGTCCACGCAGCCTCCCGGCCTTCTGGTCGGCACACCAACAGAATCGGTAAATGGGGAAATAAATGCAGAAGCATTCTTCAATATCAATTGAAACATGACTACGTACGGGTCGTGAACAGGTTGGTTGCCAACGTTGTTGCACAAAATGAGATGATAAATGGCGAGACGGTCACAGTCTCGCGTCACTTTTGATGTGGTGACTACTCAAGACTCCAGTTACCTCGGAAATCTTTTCAATGATTTCAGTCTACCCCAAAAACATGTTGCATACATACCACCTGTGGCGCACAAAAGTAGCAAAGGTAAAATCATGACGAGCTTAGATTCCCATACTACGGTACTATGTAACAGCGACAAAGCTGTCAATGCAATGAGAGGAGTTCAGTTCGACGAAAACAAGGCTCACGATGACGCCGTCGCCTATTATTGTCTGGAAAACACAGGTGGTTCTTGATGTCGAACATCCATTGTGATATGTCCATTGAAGTGCAGGCCATCATGATGGCCCATGGACTACTCGAGCCTGCAAGCACAGGACATGCTACCACTCAGACATGCCCCCGATGAGAAACGCCCGTTCATTCACTCTGGACTTACCCGACTGGTCGTAAGACGAGATCACCGTCCTGGGCGCGAACAGCCGGTGCAAGTCACCTTCCAATGAGCTACGGAAGCTGTTGGAAGGCGGGTGGTGTACGAGGTTAGCCAACAGGCTCTGGGGGTCATACGGTCTGCCGCTGTAGTCGGCAAAGCAGTAAAGAGAGTGATCTCAGGCTGATGCAGGCCCATCGTCGCCCTCGTCACGCTTGACACGAGCCTGAGCAAGTGCGAGCGGGGCGCCAATTTTCGATTTTCGGTCCTGGAGTATGATATAGTTATGCCTTTTATGATTATTTGTATCAATATTTGTTTGACGAAAAAAAAATTCTTACACCTAGTGCTGGTGACAGTCGACTTGCCCCGTTTAGGTCGATGTGAGCCTCTGGAGCTCACGCTGAGTAGTGCGTGGCTCTTGTTACACAAGGTTCAAACTAATCAGTCACTGAGAGGTTTTTGCCTCTGGGTGTCGCCAATTCTACAAAGTTTCCAACGCGCCCATCATTTCCTTTTCAGGCTCAGTGCCCTGCAGGGCATATCACAACAATTGCAGAAGAACACTGTCAGACCCTCTTATTCCCGTATATCAGTACTGGAATGTGCCGTATCCTAGGGTTATCGTAATAACAGATCACCGCCGACGCGCCAGCCACTATGTAGGTACATATTGACTTCCATGCTTCTACTCGTACACAACTATTATGGCGCTGCTTACAGCACTCTCTCTGCGTTGATGCGCGCCAATGTCTCTATATGAACGCTGGGTGAGGCGGGCGCCATTGATGTTGTATCCTTCATCTTTTCCCCCACTTGAACGTTGGCTCGATATACTCTTCCCCCCTCTGTCCCCGGACGTTACATCGGTGCCTTTAGTCACACGTCATATCGTGCGTATGTTGTGTACCAAGAACCCATCAGAAAACTCTACAGACGACTGGTTCAGGTGTGTCCAGACCCCGTCACGATTGTCAGCCTGCTAAAGGAGAGTGTCAGACCCCATCTCGTTCTGCACAGAGTGTCTTACAGGATGGTAAATTAATATTGCAATACAGGATGGTGTACCAACTGGCCAACCTGTGTGTATCGCACCCAGCTACGTGTTACGCGACGTTTCATGGAATGTTCTTGTGATCTGTGTGGCTATCCCTGTGGGAGTCGGAAAGGCCTCGGAGAGGGGCGGTACTCCATTTTCTTTCACAACTTTTAACATCCCCACCCCAACTATTTCAGTGGCCGGGTCAGTGAGTGGATGGTCCGTCCAACACAAAGTGTATGATAGGCTTCCCTTTTTTACCAGCTTTTACGCACAGCCCCAGAGCTCCGTGCTTTATCTTCTTATTTTCTTTAGGAGAGCACGCAATTCCCCCGAGTGATTGGATGATTGGGTTCGTACAGCCTCCGCTGTCATCATGGATCAGTGAGCGGATTATTTATTCCACAATGGTAGTGACTTGATCATAATCCAGTAGCAAGCGATCGTCCCAGTAAAGGTAACCACCCAACCGGAATGTTTGCGCATACCACATTCGACCCAGGCCGAGACCCACAAAGTACAACTGCGGTACGAGAGCGGGGCTCGTGGCAAGTGTTGTACAGCCCGAATACTCCTCCCTCGGGTGCGTTTCGACTCTTTTAGGATGAGTCAAACTTGGAATTCGATTCACGAAGCTTACGTTCCACACATTCCAGGCTCGTCGTATCCCGTCGGGTCACGTCATCCACGATACGCACGCATAGTTGATAGAAAGAAAAAAAGAAGTATAAAAAGGGGGCCGTGCTACGCCCATCCCTTGTCGACGACGATCATTTAAATAACACATCTCCTGTTCGCAGCACGGTGCTACTTGCTCCCCAGTCCTATACTATGGATTTCCCTCTGACATCTCCTAGCGAGCCTTCCACCCCACCTCCAGATGCTACGTCATCGTGTAGCCCCATGGTAGAAACAGATGATGGCATTGCCTTCCCATTCATGCCATGCGACCCACGCGCCTTATCCACTGCTCACCTTACTTCGCAAAGCGGTTTCCTCTACCTTCCGTTTGACCCAACAGAACCTAGCTTCGCTGCGGAGGGGAGCTCTTCGTTCATCACTACAGCAGATGAATCGCTCCCATTTGTGCAGTTTTCTACATGGTACAATGCACCCTCCAGTCATATCGGCCCTTCGATGTCGGCTGCTATCTCTGGGCCATCAGAATCGTCCGTTTACGTGGATCAGGACGCCTCGGCAGACAACGTGGGTCATGCTGTGGTGTACAGTTGATCGTTACTGACATCACCGATTCGTCGTTAGATCGTTGCAGCCGGCAGCCAGTCCACATCCCCTCACGAACGAGAGCACAAAATCCGGGACGTCTTCCCCAGTATGATGGTCCCCGCATCCACCGGTGGACAGGCAATTCCAGCCAGTTTGCATCCCAAACACGTGGAATCATGGTACCTTGTGTGCTGGGATGCTGTCATCGTTAACGGGCCTCGCAACTTCGTGCCCCAGACTATCTACCAGCCACGCTCTCAAGGAGACAAGGAACGATATGTATCACTTGCCCAGTTGCACCCTCCCATCATCTTCATCAAACAAAATTCATCTGAATGGGGTATACCCATATCACGCCTGTCGCGCCTGTCGTCCAGACAGCTGGCTAATTTAGTCGAGGGGCACGAGCCTGCGTTTGCATCGTGCGGGCCTTCAATAGGTATCCGATTACAGGTACGCCAGGCTTTCTTGCTCTGTTTAGGTGACCGATCTCCATGATTGATTGTCTTCAAGTGGCCAGGCTACCATCCGTGCCACAAACAGGTTTCGACGAAAGACTATACTCGCGAGCGTCTTATCATCAACAAGGCAAGGTTAGCCAAAGTTGTCGCAAGATGCGTTAAGCAGTTCATGAATGCGATGAGCAAGCAAACAATGCAAGCGGGGGCTGATAGGCGATGGAAAGTCGGCCCTCGCGACATCACGGTGGATGACATTATCCTCGTTAGCCTCCATCACGTTTCTCAGGGCAGCTGGCAGCCGCAGCTGCGTCTTCGCAGGATTATCGAGACTAATGTCGTCGCGGGACCGCTGAGCCGTCACTAGTCCTGACACGGTGATAAGTAGCGGAAGAGACGCGGATATCAAGTGATTGGAACGAGAGAGACAGGCATTCCCTACCGAACCTCCATATTCCTTCCCCTCCCACGGTGATTATTCAACACGGATGACTGCCTGCAGGCTTGTCGTGGCGGACGAGCGATAGGTCGAGTAGTTCTTAGCGTTGTGGTAATACCTGCGTTGGTTGATAACTCGTAGTTGGTGCTTTTTTTTTTTTCTTTTTCTTTTTACCTTCCTCGATTTCTCATGTTCACGCTATTGTTGTTGGCAATGCTCCGCTGGCAAGACACACTTTTTAATCCTAGTGTGCCAAACTCGCAGACGGAGACAAATCTGATCATGAGGCCCGAAGATGACTCACCTGATAGAGAAGAATGGGCGAGCAAGGTCCCAGGCCTGCCCATTTGTCAAGACAAAGTACCGTGTACTAGTCTGATGAGATGTCTCCATGCCATCTTCCCTGCGCAAAGGCCCCAAATGCGATGAGTTTGAAAGTTATTCGACCCATACGAATAGTTTTGGCGCTTTAGGTGTCGAACATCGTAACGTATCGATCGCCAGACCTTTCCGGATTTCCCCCGAGTTCCGGGATACTCAGCTTCTGACTAAAGGCGTGGCAGTGGTGACAGGCTCGACCGAGGGTTATTGGGGGTAGCATCGCACTGTGGCTCGCCAGGGATGGACACGAAATCGAGCTAAATGACTTCAGACGCAAGTTAGAAGAACTGAGAAACTGGATTGAGAAAGAGAAAATCCTGGCAGAGGACATGAACGTGGAAGAGGAGGTGAAAGATCGGGGCGCATCGGTGCGGCAAGGACGCCCAACTGACGCCCCTAAATCACTGACTGTGACTAACCCCTGACTTTGCATTTTCAAATCAGAATAACAGGCTGACTTCAAGTTCAACCTAGTAATTAAACAAATGACTAATTAATACCAATTAATAGGAAGGTGAATTGGTGATCATAGTTCGTTAGAGCCGCACCTTGATCAGCAAGATGATATTTGTGCGGAGCCTACCGACATACTAGTAATCCCAGTCTCGGCTGAAGACTCATCGCTGGACTTGTATCTTATTTGTATCACCAGGGCCCCGGCGTTATATCACCGGGATGTATCTCTTGTCCTACGAACTCCATCTCACATGGTTTAGAACCCTGCAGGTTCGGCCATCAGTATGCGTCGTTTCGTAGATTCCTAACAGCATGATCATCGGTAGTAATATAGTATTCGTCAGTGAAGTAAAACTTACGAACGACGGATCCATGCACGTCGACGCAGTCGTGAAGATCTTGCTTGCCGCAAACCCGGATTTGATCGTGCCAACCCGAAGGAGTAATCCTGGAACTTGAATAGCGGCACCAAACGTGCGTTGATCGGGATCTTCCCTAGTAACTACGTATGACTAGGGGCTTCGCTTTGTTGTCACATACAATACTATCGCCTACCCCCGAATCGGTACTTGCTTTTCGACGGTCACAAACCGTCCAGAGCTGGTTTCAAACTCTTGGCGTCACTGGCAACGTGGACAAGTTGCTTGGGACACAGAAGGTGGTTTGTATGTAATTATTTGAAACTCCGCTTTGGCAGATTCAGAGACAGACAACTTGAACTTCAACACGATCAAGAGAACTACCGCATTGCTTTTGTTCGTTCAACTTCCCAGACGTATACGGTACAGTTGAGGACTAGGATGCCTCAGTAAGCTGAACCTGGAGCATCCGGCATGGTGGATTGAGATTCAGGAACTGCCAAAGTTACTTGTGCTAACTCCGACTCCCAATCACTTTCGGCGCAAGGCACGGAAATCCGATTACATACTCCTATCTGGAGCGCTTTCTGCGTATCTCCGATACGAAGCATGCTTGAAGAGGTCGCGGTGAGTGTTCTCCGGACCGTTTCAAGCTGCCACATACATACCCATGCCCGAGCCATACGGTCATGGCTGATAAGGTACAGCAATCATCGCAGCGTGCGGAAAGTGGAAAGGCAACAGACCTTCATCATATACCAATCCGTGGACTGATTCCGAGTCGCTACGACATCTGAACAACCACAGCCATATGAAGAACACTCGAATGCACACGTTCGGCGCCCTGACGCCGTGCCCTGGGGTGAAACGTGATTTTCCCAGTCAGGTGACACCAATTCTTTCCATGTGAGATGGGAAGCAAGTTGATAGATGCGCTGATGATTACCAAACGCCATTCGATCCATCCCGGTTGGACGACGCATCATGGGCTGGACCCAAAACAAACCATTTCCGTAAGCTTTATTGTACTACTTGGAAGAATGATGATCACACAAATGTCACCGCCCAGAAGAAGACAAGGCACAACTGTTCTGGAAGTCACGGTACACATAAAGGGCGGGGCCAGAGTGCGGAAAAGTGTGTCCGTTAGACAGACCGCCCTCCCTCCACTACACTCCCCGAGAACCACAGATGCCTTTCGAATCAACTGCCCCTTCGAAAGGAGTCGCGTTAGTCACAGGCTCGGGCAATGGCATAGGTCGGACCATTGCCATCCGACTCGCGAGCGATGGTTACGATATCGCGCTAAACGATCTCGCCATAAACAAACATAATCTTGATGCCGCCAGGGAAGAGATCAACGCAGCATATCCAGGACAGCAAGTCTGCGTGCTAGTGGCTGACGTGCGCATTGAGGAGGAAGTGAAGGACATGGTCGATAGTGTAGTTGAAGCACTGGGCCGTCTCGATGTGGTAAGGCAACGCTCATACCAACTTTGCTTTCAGGTTGACGGTTCTCTATTAGATGGTCGCTAATGCAGGCATCTTGAGGACTGGTTCAATCCTCCAAAGTAAGTTCGTCGTTTTGCAGAGGCGCAATTGATCGGGCAAGTCTCGACACCCACACCTTCCCACTTTCGTAGCCACCGCGGATGATCTGGATGCCGTCCTGGCAGTCAACGTTCGCGGAACATTCCTCTGTTACAAGTATGCAGCGCAAAAGATGATAGAACAAGGAACCAAAGGCCGTATTATTGGTGCTAGCTCTCTCGCGGGCAAGCAAGGTCAATGAGACATCATTCAACATACTTCCTTGTCCCATGCATCTTCACTTTCGAACCTGGCTAACACAGTGTCGGTATCACTATAGGACATCCATTTCTGAGTGCATATTGCGCATCAAAGTTTGCGATTAGGGGAATGACCCAAACCGCAGGTTCGATAACTCGAGGTCCTCGGATACAGCAATCTGACGATGTTTAGCCATGGAGCTTGGGAGGCACGGAATAACTGTGAATGCATATGCCCCGGGCCCCATTGAGACTGCGATGCGTCAGTTATCCACTTCAGTGCATCTTTTCCCTTCTTAACGAATGCCTACACAGTTGATGCACTGCAACAGGACATGGTCAAACACATGGGCGACAAGGGCGGTGTTACTGAGAAGGTATTATTCTCGCGCATGCTTGATCATTCGTTCGATCTCCACTCACCAGGTTGAAAACAGGGGAAGCAGTTGGCAGCAGTTGGTTACTTGGGTACTACCAAAGATATTGCGGGCCTTGTGTCCTACCTGGTGTCACCAGAGGCACACTATGTCACTGGTACGTATCCTGTTCTTGTACACGATGGATGGCTCACAGCATTCATCCCATGTAGGCCAGACGGTAAAATTTCGTGATAAACAGAATATTATCTGAAGTCTAACTCCATTCTGGCAGATATCCATAGACGGTGGAAGACACTTTGACTGAGACTCATGTAGCTGCAACTACAGGTTAAGATCAATGACATCTCTTGTCTCCGTTCACCATGATAGATTTCGGGGACGACGTGGGAACCTTGCAAGACTCGACAAGTCCGACTTTGCTTATGAATAGGTTGTTGATGTCACTGGTTATTTTGAGTCCTCCGTTCCATAACAATGCTCTCATATCTGAGATTCCGAAGGGATTGATGCATGTGCTAGAGGTCCTTCCAATCGGGTCAAACAGCCAAAACGAACGCTTGAATTGGCTGGGGTTTTCACAGCTATGCGAGATCACGCCTTCCCTAGAGGATAGCTATTGTGTGAAGAGAGACCAACCTGGGGTGTCGGACCTGTTTGCTGCGTCCGCTTGGCCGTGTACAGTACGCATGGACAGGTAAAGGGACGGTAGGGCGCCTTGCGAAAGCTCTCGTCGGGGGACTTGACCACTACCCCGACCGGGCCCGCCGCCGCCATTCCAGGACATTTAGGGGATTACCAGCTATAGCAGACGATGGGAATAGGCCAGAAAGGGGGAGCACAGGATATGCACGTATCACGCATGGCTCAATGAGGGGCTGATGGCACAGATATGGGTGAGGGCGGGTGGGGATAAGGAAGTTCCTATCGGCGAGGGCGAGCGGGCAAAGTCGGAGCCCCTTCGGGGCACTCCGTCCGAGTTCCCGTACGGTGACCGGCACTAGCCGGTTTGGATCTCTGTCTTCATCATCCCGAAGAAATTCGATGAAATCAAAACTAACTCTAATCATCGCGCAGCAATTATAATGCAACTTGTTGACCCACTGGCAGGGACGAGCCGCTAATGTCAACCTTGGGGGTTACAATTGGCAAAGGCACGAGCAAGTATCCAAACATATGGCTTTCCTGAGTCACTAATTCATGTTTGTGCGAGTTGGATTGTGTTTCTGCCGCGACCGTGACGGCTCTGATACTTTTGCTGAAGGTTCATTGGAAAGTCAAGCTTCCTGGCAGCAATGGCTTCACTACTCTCCCCCGCAGAAGCCTGAGCTCGCAGAACCTATTTGGACTTGACTCATACGAGAGTCACCAGGACCATAGTGAACTCGAGATCTAGCCGTTTCTTTGCTTCACCCGGCCCCCTCTTCCAATTAACAAACTTGTACCACCGACAACTCATCAATTCTACTACGTATCACTCTTCGAGAGGCATCACTCAAGAGCGTCAAACTTGAGCAAGTTTTCATTTTCAGAGGTTGTATTACGCTTAGCTCTACCCAAGATGAGTATGATTTTACCTCCTTGACAGAGCTACGACCTCTGAGTCGAAGCCCGCTTGCGAAATCCGAGTCGAACGCCGTGTCATGGTTTCACTTGGCAGGGCATCGTTCACGCACCCTGTTTTGACTATCCAGGCGCGGATTAAGTGGTTGTGACAGTAGAGGCAATGGTTCAAAGGAGTGCGGTCATTGCTTCCAGCTCGCGTACAGCTCGCCACGCCGTGACATGGCATTTGCGAAGACAATTTGTAGCAAGGCTATTGCTTGATGACTCCACAAGCCATTGGAGTCTTTGGCTGTCACGCAGGTTGGGTGGCAAAGAAAAGATGTATCAGGAAATTCTGAGCTGATTCAGAACGTATCCCTTATAGGCCGAGAAGCGCAGCACTCTCAAATGCGACCCTCGGAGATAACTTGTTCATACATTGTGGAGCGCCTATATCTGGTAGATTCGGCACCTGTGTTTGCAAGGATGGCATTATTTATCGATCTCACCGATGCCATGTTCAAATTGACAGTGAAACGATTAATCATTAGCTACGCATGCCGATGATCCTGTCGGGACCAGTACAGTAATCCACTACCACAGATGTTAGCATAAGTGCCAGAAGAAGAAACAACGCCATTGAGCTGTCATCCGATCCAATGCCAGCTACAGTGAACAGGAGACGGTGGCGTGCACAGGCACTGGTCCTTTATCTGTTCGACGGTTTCTAACTAGGGACCTCCGATTCGGGCGCGGGTCTTGCGGTTAGATAAAATACGACCGCTGACCCTCGCGGGTTCAGTTCTTGATCGAAGAGGGAAGAAAAGATCCGGCGTTTCAGGAAAGGATACACTACTATTCATGATAGGTAGCTAGGAGAGAATGGGGATCGTCGAAATGTTTTGGAGAGGATGAAATTGGTTAACAAAAGAAGACGCTTACATAATCGCTGGGCGTCGATTCGGTAGTGAGCAGCTTAGTCACCAAGACCGGTATTACCAGCACTACTGCCAGTGAATGCGTTCTTCAAGCAGATAAGTAGCTGACGTGAAACACGCAGGCGTGCAGGCTCGCTGCTCTGCGCAGATCGCCCATGTTTATAATGCTGCCATGGCGTCTCGACTGCCGGCTAAAAGAATCTGAAGAGGAAATCATGTTGATTTGGTTTGCAACTTCAAGTTGGGTTGCATTCCATATATTAACCTCGAGATCTTGCATTCCTTTTCTTGTAGGCTTCTCTGGTGAGTCATTTTGCACCTGCCAGCTGATCCACAACCACCATGGCATCCCCCTCACGCCCGCCGCCTCTCACGACTCCAGAGGAAGCGTGGCTCACCCTTTCCGTCTTCTTGGCCGTCGTCGGTGTTTTCCAGTGGGGTTCGATCTTGCATTCCAAAGTGGTTGGTCAACGTCGACCACGATGGGATCCTGATGAAGAGTCGACACATACGTCTACTCGCCCACGCGCCAACGGTGATGGATGGTCGCTTGCACGCCTTCCGCTCGCGGCGGTCAATGTCTTCCGCGTTATCGCTTTCCGCTGGACACTGGAGTTTGGCACGTACGATCTCAAGGTGGCCGATATTATCCTCGCACTGGCGTACATTGCCTTTCTCTTCGCCTGGACTTTCAGAGGCGGTGAGTCACCAAACAGATCCTCCTCCCGTCGCCACGTGATTCATCTTTAATAGTTGAAAAGCTTGAGATTACAAAACTCAATATACGACGTTGGAGTGGCCGCGCAGGCATTCTTGCTGCGAGTCAGTTTCCTCTTGTCACGGCTCTTGGCACTAAGCACAACATCGTGTCCTGTGGGTGATCTCTTGCTCCGTTCTCCACCTAACTCTAAGCTCCCTCTCTGCAGTCGTCACCGGAGTCGGCTATGAGAAGGTTCACTCCTCCATAACACCTTTGCGAGATATAAACTGATCACACCCCCAGCTAAACTACCTTCACCGTGTCACAGCACGGTCGTGTTTCGTATTATTATTATTTCACGCTGGCGGCGAAATATACAGTTTAGAAAGGTATGCTAATCGTGCAGTTGCTGCAGATATGTATCCTTGACCGACTTTCTAGTGTCAATATTTTCAACATGTTGTTAGGAAAACCACCTATTCGTCTTGGTATAACAGCGGTGGTTTCGCTGACCATCCTATTAATTGTATCCCTACGTGGAATTCGCACCAAGGCATATGAAGTTTTCTTCTACACGCATTTCGTTGCGGTGTTGTGAGCAACATCCTAACCATGTTATGTTCCCCGTCTCACGGAAATTAGCATTTTCTTGTTAGGGGCATACTTCCATACCAGGAGTGTCAAGTAAGCGAACCTCTTCCACATTCAAGACACGATACTGACAAGCGCAAATTGAGCGTTTCGTACTGGATCTGGCCATCTTTCATGTTCTGGGCGCTCGATCGTTTCATGCGGGTCGCTCGAGTTGTGGTTTGCAACCACTTGTACTGTGGGTTCAGTCGGCGCGCGAGGTTGCAAGATGCAACCACAGAACTTCTCTGCGACGACTTTGTTCGGGTGAGAGTGCGTCGCCCACCACATTTCCAATGGTCCCCTGGACAGACCGCGTACCTCATTATGCCATCTGTGTCGACCTTTCCGCTCGAAGCACATCCCTTTTCCATCTCGAGCATAGATTCTGCTCTTTTCCGCCCCCGCGCGAGAGACGAGCACTTTGCGAGGAATGGTGAAGCCCAAGAAATCGCCGAAACTGCGTATTGGAAGGAGCTTGTTTTCCTCATCAATGTCAGAGGTGGGTTTACGAAGCGCTTGAAGGAAGTTGCAGCGCAAAATCAGACTGTCAAATTGTTCATCGATGGTCCATATGGATTTGTACCCGATATGGGGGCGTATGATACGTCCATATTTATTGCTGGTGAGTTACTATTCTGAGAGCAAATTGGAATAACGTGAGCTCGACTGGTATTTGCAGGAGGGTCAGGCATTACGTACACGCTTCCGGTTTGCCTTAACGTGATTGAGTAAGTCGTTCGGATACATGCATTTATGGTGAGGCAATGGTTTGTATTTTCCCAGAGCAGCTCGAAAGAGATCCAGCCGGTGTCGTAGGGTGGTGTTCATCTGGGCGGTACGCGACGCGAGTAAGCACAATGAGTTACTATCGCTGTGCATTCTGACACGCCCGCCACAATTTCAGGTCACGTCCAGTGGATCTCAGATGCACTTTACCGAGCAAACGCTCTCACGCCGACGTGGTTGAATTTGTCGATCAGGATCTTTACCACGAGGGGCGGAGTACCGTTTGCGTTTGGCGAGAATTCGGTTGATCCGGAACAAACACCAGATAAGGAAGGCTCATATGATTGGATAATACCGCCATTCGTCCGGTTGGAGAACGGGAGGCCAGATTTGAAGTCGATCCTGCGAGGCGAGGTGAACACGGCGACGGGGAGTATGTCTGTCACGGGTGTGTATTTTTGCTTGCGCGATGTGTCTTAGGCTCTGACTCGTTTTGGCACATGGCTAGTATGTGGCTCCCAGAGTCTCGCAAGGTCGGTGCGTCGTGCGTTGAGGTTCCCTGTTTCGGGACCGTACAGCGTGTTGAGTGGGGGGCCGAGCGTGACACTACACGTCGAGTCGTTTGGGTATGCCTAGAGATGGTCGGTGCATGAGCGATGTATTTTGTCAAGCATAGAAGTAGTCACCATTCGTTCCTACCCCGCCGGTCGGATTAGATTCTTGTAGTTGGCCAAAGGACCGTCAATTATTTTGTAGCACAACACCACTAGCACGACCATGACCCAGGGAGGTGATATTTGAGTTCCGACGAAGCTTAAGGCGCCGACGATAAATTTTGCAAGTCGACATAGTCATCAAAAATAGAATACAACGGTGTATGTCCTTGTGACTTGGAGCACCATACTAGTTGTACAGGATTGTGAACTTCATTTTCATACAAGCAACGACGGCGAGCATTGACACGGCAGGAAAGTCCGGGGTGGAAAGAACAAAGCGAACAAGGGGGTGAGTAAGGGTGATCAAAACATGTCGGTAATATAACAATATTCAAACTCATCATCATCCTCAGAATCCGTCTCCGGCTCAGGTTCCGAATCATACGCCTGCACCCTTTCGTCTTCGACCTCCTCGACATCGACGTCGTCCCCGCATGCTTCCCTATGCCAGCGACTACTCGCCCACTCCCGCTCCTGCTTCCGAACGAGCGCAAACTGACGCACCAGCTTCTCCACCTCCTTCCACCGCTTCAGATACTTATCCTTGCCATTCCTGCCGCTCAACAACGGCGTATTCCATGACACGATCTGTTCGATATTCGGGGCAACTGCGGACAAGAACGACGCCACCAGCGAGGGTCGCGTGATTTTTGAATCGGCTAGCCACAACGACTCCAGGGACGTATTCCGCACGCCGGCACCAGGGAGTCTCGTGGAAGCCAGCGGTAGCACCGTCGCGTCAACGACGAGTCCCAACAGGGCGAGGTTGGGGCAGTTCCGCAAGAGTGGGAGCAAACCCGGAAGGGTCACCTTGGAGGGGATTTCCCACCCACATTCCCGAATGGAGAGGTCCAACGTTTCGAGGAGGGGCCAGGCCGTGGCGATCTCCTTGATGGCGGCGTTATCCAGATCGAACGTACACAAGGTTTCCAATTTCAGAGACGTGAGACGTTTGAGTTGAAAGAGAGGGCGAAGGGTAGTGATATCGATGATGTGTTTGTCATCATAGTCTCTCCAGACCTGCATCTCGGAGATGTCGATGACGGACAAGTTCCGGTACGACGGATTGGAGGCCCATGCAGTAAAAATGGCGTTATAATCAGCAGCGCACGTTTCGTCGTCGATATTGAGATTAATTGTATCAACCAACGTGGATTGAATGAATTTCAAGAAACACAGACAATGAGACATGCTTGGCGCGGAAAGCAACACTTCCTGAAGGACGGGGAATCTAATGGGACCAAATGCGGATTCGAGGTGATCGAGGGAGATTAAACGCAAGTCCATACGAAGGATCCTCAGGTTGGGCAATTGAGCGAGGTGCAAGACGCTGTCGTCGGGCAACTCTGCGCAACGTAACGCTTGGAGCTCCTTGAGTTGACAAAGGACCTCCGAGAACGTCTCGAGGGCCCGGTCGCCCTTTTGAAACACAAAGTTGCGGAAAGCCATGATTTGCTTGATGCGTGGACAACGGAGGGGTAACAAGGGAAGGACACCGAACGTAAGAGGGTTTGACATCAGATTGTCGATATCAACGTGGACCACTGTGGGTTGGAGAAGGTGCATCAGGAAAGGAATTGCCTCCGACCGGTATTCCCCGCAACGAAAATGCACCAATCTCGGGAAAATGACAACGGGAGACGGTGGTTTCTCGAGCGCCACGTACACGTTCACGTCAGTGGTGGATTGACACTGTCGATCAAATTCTAGGCTTCGCACTCGACGCGCATAGCGGAGGAAAATATCCCAGTCAGACTGCCGCATTGCACGTCTGAAAGACTGGAGGTGTCTTCAAATTTCAGATTGCGCTCGCTGGTTTATTGTACATGGGGAAGACATACCAGCTGCTTCCCGTTGACCACCCACAGATCATCCGGCATACATTTGATGAGCCATAGCAGGTCATTAATCTCGTAGTAGAGCACATTGAGAGCAGGCTCAAGGAAGTAGCGACAGGTCCTTGCGAGCCTCGCAAGGGTACGACGGTCACGGAACTCTCGTGATTTAGGTTCTGGTTTCAAAATTATGAACGCATGTTGAAAAATTATCGTCAAGATTTCGTCGATCGTGAGGCATCTATGCATGAGTCGTCAAAAAACGAAACCCGCCACAACTGAGAGGGCGCGCTGTCGTTAGCATCCGTTGGCGAGGAAACATGGGAAACGAGACACACATCATACACACGGTAGGTGGAAACCGAGCGCCAACCATCTGGCAACGTAGTTTTTTTAAGCCGTCTTTTCGAGCGGAGCAGAAACATTCAATTCCCCTGCCATGGCTCTGCCATGACGGTGCCATACATGCAGTCATAGGCTGTGTCAGGCTATCAGGCTAATTGATGCGGCCGGTTTTTGATGGGCTAGAAGTACTATGAAGATGGCTGGTGCCTGGGTGGCTGGCGGCGTCCGCCACGTTCGAACACGGGCAGGTCTGCAGAGCTGGCGGACCCACACATGGCGAAAATCGTCAGTGCGGCAAAACGTATGTACAGCATTTTGCCGTTCTGGTGTCATCCTCGAGAACCACTCTGATGAACCCATGGCTGGTGGTTGACATCCTTGCAAAGTACCCGTGGGCGTCTCACGGTACCCAGCGTGAGCATGTGATGTCAATGTGCCGTTTTTGATCGGTCAGTATCTTTCTGGTAAGCTTCCTAACCAACGCGCGCCAGCCCGCCACAAGCTGGGCGTCTGTCCTCCTTGCAAAGTTGCATGCAATACGTCCTGTCCTGGCACACAGCTGATGGAACGCTTCCGACCGGTGTACTAGTCGTGCTCCACCTTGCTGAAACCCGGAGAGAGCGGCGCCGCAAAATAGCTTCTTCCGCCACTCCCGGATCTCAAGCCAATGACGCCAGACATGGAGAATGGAGACAAATACAGGCTAGACTAGAAAACTGCCCTGCTTCATTAATGGCGAGTTATACGCCTCAAGTTTCACGCCCAACGTTTCATGGCCAGGCCCAAGGCTTGGCTCCACCTTGGCATGCAATCAAGCCAAAGTGCGGAGATGAAGGTGGGTGAATGCTTGCCTTGTTGTGAGGTCATAGAGGCCCAGTGGTCATCTCGTTTCTGTGCTTGTCGATGCGCCCACATTTGCGGCTGGATAATGGAAATGCACTGCCTTGATTCATAATGCCTTTTGGAGGCATTATGCCTGGCTGACAGCATTTTACTTATTGAGACCGCCGCACGGCATCTCGCCCGCTATGCGGTACTAATAGTTGACAACGTTGAAGATAAGCCCCATGACGATACCGATAAGCGGAGCGTGTGATATTCATTTGTCACCAGTGCACCCTTGTCCTGTACAATGCAGTATGCGCAGAGTCGAATAGTTGAGCTAGTATGAGCTTGCCAACGACGCAGTGCATACATTTGGAGGGAAATAGGCTGCGGAGCCAGTCAGCCGAGTTGTGAAGCTACAACCAGTAGGAAAGTTTTGAACCGACAGTCGTAAGGCCGCAGAATTCGGCCGAGTTGCGACGTCGTACTTGCTAAGTCACACGACGCTCGGGAAAGCCCGGGAGTTGTAAGTCGGCGGTGGGAACGATCAACATGGACACAATCAGGGGCGAAGCCGGCTGGGAACCTCGATCAGCCTAGTTACTCTTGCAGGTCGATATTCAGGAGTGGACCTTACCCCCAGGTCGACTATAACTTGTTTGAGAGTCGGAATAATGTACTATGGTTGCATAATGGACATCAGATTGGCAAACAAATCGACGAAGTGTTGTGTAAAATGAGTGGTGTGTCGAAAATCGATCTAAGTGGTCTGCATGGGGCCTCCAGCCAAAATCCTGAAAGATCTGCTACACCAGATCCTCTGAGGTGCTTTCCAGACGTTCAACAGACCTAGAAAAAGGTCTCGCAAACGTCAGAACACGAATTTAGAAGCTGAATCATTGTTTGAGAGAAGCTCGAATCGAAAGCGTGACAAGATGAACAGCACAGTTTGCACTCCGCTCATGCCGCATTCAGCAAGCGACCACACTCGATTGACTGTGCCCTGTGCCAGTTGCATCATGCAGAATACAGCGGAGATGCGGATGTTCAAATCAGCCGTTCAGATACTCATCTGCACAGAGACTCCTAGCTGAGCCCAAGTAGCGTCTGCTGGTAATGATCCGGAGTGACAATATTGTATAGTTGTGTAGTTATTCAAGCGACGCTGGAGATCTAGGTGTCCAACCATAGTACCGAGTGTGTGAATATGTGCGACAAACAACAGGAGTACTATGACTGGTCCAAGTTTATGGTGCCAAACTCACAGAAGAGATACAAATTATCCTCCGCGAGCCACAGGAGAAGGTTCGGCTGACGTTCAACTTCGCTCGTAGTGAATTTAAGGAAGAAACTTTCGAGGCTGCTTACTAGTAGTGCATTCCCTCTTGAACGTGCCAACGCCGAACCATCAACTTCACACCGTTCAGAAGAAAGTACACAAATCAACATGGACGTCCTTGGTTCTCGAGTGTCCACATTCCATCGTTAAGCTGCAGAACCATGGCGTAACGAAGATATGATACCGCTCGTCAAGTTACTATCGGTGGCCTCGGCAGTAGTACCCAGTGTAGCACTCAAGTCCACCGTCGTAAGGAGTTGGGTAGTCGTGTTTGCGGGGAGGCGAGTGGTGAAGTCATCATCTTCTGGGGAGCTTTCCGACTCGGATGGGAGTGATCCGTTGGGTGAACTCAGGATCATCCGGTATATGTATGTGACTACGACGAGCAGATTGCATACAACCAATGTTGAGGTCAACTATAGAATTCGATAGGCTGGTTACGGGGGTGGTAATATTTTAAAAGGGGCATACCTCCATCTCAAAGGCTATATATTTGCCACTCTCCACTGGGACCAGTTGACAAATCGCATGGAATAACGAGAACATCGACATGATCGCGCTTGACGAGAATAAGCATAAAATCATTCGACGCTGTCGTCGAGGAAGCTTGACTCTCCAAAGAAGTCTGAGAGCAAGGTTCACCAGTGCAACATCCGAAACACAATCAGCTAGTAAAAAAAAGATAAGGTGCCAATGAATAAGGACATCTGTTGATTGCTTACTTATTACTTCGAAGGAAATCTCCACCTCCTGTAGGGTACATATCGGGCGCACCCTTCCAAGTGAGTGTATAGGTTTCGTGTTATTCACACACCGCCAGGTCTTCAATACAATAATAATTGCCCAGAACATAAAGAAAAGGGCTGTCATGACACGTGTGAATTTGCGGAGGACTGTCGAGGGCGAGATAACACGGATAATAGAATACAAGAGACTCATGCGAGCTGCCCTAGTACGAAACATCACTTATTGAGCAAACATACCACATGAGCCAGGGCGAGAACTGCCTACCACACTGTGCTCGTAAAAGCAACTGAGATCATCCAATTGGTGATAAGTGCTGTCTCATAGTTGACTGTAGACTAGGTTGTCAGCGCATATCAGTTGAACTAAAGCAATGAATCGTCTTGCCAGTTTCAAAATAAACAAGTTGGGCAATGACGGACGTCGTCCCGCAGACGAACATTACCGCTGCCCACGTATCTTCCCACCAGAATCTTTGTATCTGCAACCGGAAGAACAATCGAAGGAGTGTGAGTATCATCACCAGACCGTTGATCACGCTGAACGTGACTGGCATCGAGAGACCGATCAGTGGGTGTCAACTTGGACATGACTGAATTGAAACTCACTGAGAAGACCTGCGATACTGAGCGCCATCGCTGAAGTGCTGTGAGCCTTCGATAGAACTTCGGACCCGTCTTAAATGTCTGTCCACGCATTGGCCGAGGCGAGTGTTCTCATGTTCGAGAGCAGTGCCTCGATAAACCCTGATCCGGTGAGTACATAAAACGTTGCCATTTTTCCTTACTTTGGTACTGTGAAACGTAAGGATGGGTTTAGGTTGTGAGCGCCAATTCGGTTGGGAGTGACAACGCCTCGATTAATTCACAGCTGTTCCCTTTTCGAATGGCCTGCCAAGGGGTTTGAACGAAATGTGGTGTTCAAATTCTTTTTTTGCAGTCGGCAGCAATGATGAGACAAACATACAATACGTACTGAATTGAAAGACGGTGACTTGGCCTGAATCCAGTCAGCTCGGCCGCCTCGGTGGGTGTTGTTTGAACCTAAAATAAACTGAGAGTAGTGATAGTGTCGACAGGCCGGGTGGGGCTACTTGAAATGTAGTAAAGGCTGGCGAGGTGGCATCTGCCAATTCACGGTCGAGTCCGAAAATCGCACCAAGTTTCTGCTGGCAGCAGGTCCTAGGTAGTAGGTAACTTGATCATGATACAATTGACGGTGGCAGTGACACCTGGAGAGTAATACTGACGCGTGCGACAAAGTTACACGATGTCTCGGCGTTTCCATCGATCGGGCTCATGATCAATTGCCGGACGCGTTGCTCAACTTGAATCATGCTCAACGATGAAACTCTAGATAAGACCGGTCGGATACTATATAAACCGTATCTGCTCGCCCGTGTGTCCCCCAGTTCCGTCTTTCTGCAAATGACGCCCATTCGAAGTTATGTACTTGCTACCGTTAGAAAGTATGCCAGTGTGACTTCATTGAATCTCAGTGCTAACTCTTTTGGGAGCCGATTGCCAGTCAATTCCACTGCAGGTGTCTTTCATACGAGTCGGAGGGCACTGTGCATGGTTAAATTGATTATGGTTTCCGGCGCCAACTTACAGTGGGTACTAATCCGCAGCCCGCCACCGTTCACGGTGGTCTCAGAAAACATGATGCCAAATTGGGAAGTGACCATGTAGGACAAACCACGTTGATGATGGTTAAGTTGATATGGCCGAGCTGGCTGTCGCTGACAATGTGGGACCCTCCCACGCTGCAGTGTCCCAGTGACTTAGCTGGTCCAAGTTTATAATGCCAAACTTACAGAAAGGAGACAAATTGTCTTCCGCAAGCCCTAGGAAAAGGTTTGGCCAACGTCCAACTTCGCTCGAAATGAATTTTCTAAGAAGAAACCTCCGAGGCTGCCTAGCAATGTAAGTATTTCCTCTTGAACGTGCCAACGAACCATCTGAATCAACTTAACATCGTCTAAAGAAAGTACACATACAAGCATGGACGTCCTTGGCGAGGCGTCTCGAGTTCACAATGTTCTATTAAGCTGCAGTTCCACGGTGTAATGAAGATAGGATACCGCTCGTCAAGTCACCATCGGTGGCCTCGGCAGTAGTACCCAGTGTAGCACTCAAATCAACCGTCGTAAGGAGTTGGGTAGTCGTGTTTGCAGGGAGGCGAGTGGTGAAGTCGTCATCTTCCGAGGAGCTTTCCGACTCGGATGGGAGTGACCCGTTGGGTGAACCGAGGATCATCCGATACATGTATGTGACTACGACGAGCAGATTGCATACAATCAATGCTGAGGTCAACTATAGAATTTGATGGGCGGGTTACGGGGGTGGTAATATTTTAAAAGGGGCATACCTCCATCTCAAATGCTATATGTTTGCCGCTCTCGAGTGGGACCAGTTGACAAGTCGCATGGAATAATGAGAAAATTGACATGATCACGCTTGACGAGGATAAGCATAAAATCATTCGACGCTGTCGTCGGGGAAGCTTGACTCTCCAAAGAAGTCTGAGAGCAAGGTTCACCAGTGCAATATCTGAAACGCAATCAGCTAGTAAAAAAAAGATAAGGTGTCTACGAATGAGGACATCTGTTGATTGCTTACTTATTACTTCGAAGAAAATCTCCACCTCCTGTAGGGTACATATCGGGTGCACCCTTCCAAGTGAGAGTATAGGTTTCGTGTTATTCGCCCACCACCAGGTCTTCAATCCAATAATAATTGCCCAGAACATAAAGAAAAGGGCTGTCATGACGCGCGTGAATTTGCGGAGGACTGTCGAGGGCGAGATAACCCGGATAATAGAGTATAGGAGACTCGTGCGAGCCGCCCTAGTACGAAACATCACATATTGAACAAAAGTACCGCATAAGCCAGGGCGAGTGCCTACCACACTGTGCTTGTAAAAGCGACTGAGGCCATCCAACTGGTGATAAGTGCTGTCTCATAGTTGACTGTGGGCTAGGTTGTCAGCGAGTATCAGTTAGCAATGAATCGCCTTACCGGTTTCAGAAGAAACAAGCTGGGTAACGATGAATGTCGCCCCGCAGACGAACATTACCGCTGCCCACATATCTTCCCACCAGAATCTTTGTATCTGAAACCGGATGAACAATCGAAAGAGTGTGAGTATCATCACCAGACTGTTGATCACGCTGGATGTGACTGGAATTGAGAGATTGATCAGTAGGTATCAAGGACACGATGGAATTGAAACTCACTGAGAAGAGCTGCGATGTTGAGTGCCATCGCTGAAGTGCTGCGAGCCCCAGATAGAAGGACCCGTCTTAAATGTCTCTCCATGCATTGGCAGAGGTGAGTGTTCCCATGTTCGAGAGTCTGGCTCCATAAACCCTGATCCAGTGAGTACATAAAACGTTGCAATATCTCCCTTACTTTAGTATTGTGATACGTAAGGATGAGGTGAGGTTGCGAGCGTCAATCCAGTTGGGAATGACAACGCCTTGATTAGTTCCGAGTCGTTCCCTTTTCGAATGGCCTGCCAAGGGGTCTACACGAAATGTAGCATTCAATTTTTTTTTGGGCAGTCGGCAGCGATGATGGGACAAACATACAATACGTACTGAATTGACAATTGACGGTGACTTCGCCTGAATTCAGGCAGCTCGGAGGGTGTTATTTGAACCTAAAATAATCCGAGAGCAGTGATAGCGTGTCGACACTGGAGGCCAACAGGCCAGTGGTGGAGCTACTTGAAGCACTAAAGGCTGACGAGGTGCATCTGGTTCGTGGTCGGGTCCGAAAAATGAAGTTTCTGCCAACGGGTCCTAGTAGGTAGTATCTTACAGCGCGTGCGACAGAGTTACACGATGTCCCCGACATGGCCGTCGATCGGGCTCATGATCAATTGCCGGACGCGTTGCTCAAAGCGCTCAACGATGAGACCCTAGATAAGACCGGTCGGATACTATATAAACCGTAGCTGCTCGTGTGTATCTGGCAGTTCCTTCTTTCTGCGAATGACTAGGATTTAGCCCATTCATTCTCGCAGTTGCTTCATCACAAAAAGTGCAGATTTCTGAAATTGAATGACCTGTCTGGCGGCGTTGCCACCACGTGATAGACGCGTGACAGAAGTCAGTCGCGTCGCGTCGCTTATGTCAGACTGATGAAATCGCTCGTCGAAATAAATGAGCCGCACATCAGACTGGGCTTATTCTACCACACGTATACTCTTGTTCCAATGATTCTAACAATGTAAGACATAACAATCTCACTACAATGTGTGAAGTGTAAACCATATGAGACCTATAACGCATCATATCCTTCCTCATCCCAAATCATCTCGTCTAGCTCCTCGCTGTCGTCTGCGACCACGTTGTCGACGCCGTCGTTGATTCCACGAGCACCACGCTCGGATTGGGGCTCACCTACATCCGCTTCTGCGTCCATATCAATACCGTGACCCTCATCATCTGGGTCGCTTGTGAGTTCCTCATCTCCCGGGACATTATCTTCATTCAGCTCGTCCTCTTCCGAGTCATCGGATGTCTCGGAGTCGTCTGGGGGATCGTGTCGCCCTTCTGCATGCAATATTTCATCCCAATCTCGTGTCATCTTGTGGCCGATTCCACCACCCCGATAGCGCATGAACATGTCTCTGTCAACAAAGCTGTAGGATATCAGATCAATGACCACACGACGCTTCATAATCGAAACTTACATGTTAACATATAGAAAAGTCCAGTCTTCATTCCTTCGCCATCCCTCCGCTAACGGCTCTGTGTGTACAAATGATTCGTCAAGTAGTTCGTCCGTTGGTCCAGCGGTGAATGCGGGAATTAGGTGAACGCCACGGATAACACAATCCGGATTAACAAACCCGAAAGCCTCCATCGAGTGTTCCTTATCAAAGAATTGGAGGTGAGGGAGTCGCTTTGCGTCCCATCCGGAGTTGACATTGACATCCAAGTGGAACCAACGGACAAACAGGACGTCCATCCGCTTCGGCTTTGAAAATGGGGATAAAGGGTCCGGGCGATGTTCTACCAAGATATGGAATACAAGGCAAACACGGGCATACCAAAAAGGATGAAATCGCTCGTCTTCTTGTGAAAGTAGCATGATGTCAGCTCGGGTCCTGGGATTGATGGAATCTTGCTCGCGGCGGAGGTCGTAAGTCGTGTAGTTGACTCTGAGGAACGCATGCTCAAAAAACTGGTTGTTGTGTATTAAAAGACAACTCCGGTCTTCGTCCGAGAACTCATACTCGTCTCCGTTGTAAGCCAGGCCACGCAAGCGAGCAAGGAGGTGGTCTTTGAGATGTGGGATGAAATCCTAGTACAAGCGCAGTCAATTACCTTTTCGTTTGGTGTGAACTTGAACTCCTACCTCGACTGCCGGGTCACCGTCCTTGTCTCCTAGCCAAGCGGTCAGATCGTGAGCATTCCGTGTTGATGCTGCAATATAGTAGTGATCTTCGGGTGATGTCCGAGCCCGAGGAACATTGGTTGAGTGTAAACTGCTAGCATCAGCTATTCGAAACGCTGTCCTTGCTTCGTCAACCTTGTTGATAAATCGTTCAGTTGCTTCTTGATTCGCAATGCTCAGTGTCCTTGAATCCTTCTTCTTTCCTGAACGAGCAAAGCGCCGCTTTGAGCAGCGGTGCTCAAGTTCCCCCTACTCGATCAGATCAAATTCTTGAGTAAAACAAGGCACTTACTATTTGCGTAGAGTAACTATCTGTTGTTCCATACTCACGAATCATGTCTACATAATCTCCTAGCGCGTGGTACTTGTAAGTTGACAAGTTCAGCGTCTTGATTTTGGGTATTCCGCTTGTGTTCTGGGTCCTTGAAGGGTTCTTCTTCATGAGAGCGGCTTGCCGGCGAACACGAGCAGCTGACTCGTCAGGGAGTTCAGTGGTTTGATACACTGTACAGGTCGTCCTTTGAAATTTTCGAACCGAATGGCCGAGCTGGCGTGTTGCAACATCAAACAAGAATAGAGTGTCGTCTGTGTGAATCCGAAGCTTGGCAAACGAATGCCATGTAGCCAAGTCGAAAAGAAGATCCAGCACGATCTCATTATGGGGAGAGGGGAGAAGTCCTTCGAAGACTGGCATAGCGCACTGCAACGTAGCTTCATCTCTTGGCTGTTTCCCATCATAATTTGAATGACACATACCTGAAGAAGGTCCTCGAAATCTCTCGCTGCAAGTCGTTTCATTGCCGAAGCATTTTTATGAAATGCTCGGATGGTTCCACGTCCGAACGTGGGTACCATTCGGTACCTATTTTTTTTGCAAACGCTTGAAAAGGTTCAGTTGGCATCGATAAGGGTATGAAATGCACCTCCAGTTAAGCTCAGGCACCATCCCACCTCCATGAGCATGTAGGATACGCATCAGATGAATAAAGATAGATTTCCAAATTCCAAGTTCGAATTCATGAAGGAGGTCGACAACAAATAATAAAAAGAAATTGAAGAACGAATCCTCGGATGAAAGACACTCGGAAAATGCGTTCTATGATGGCCCAGATCAGTTAATTGCAATCAGCGGGATAAACCACTCACCCGGATGGGGACCCAAGAATGATCCTTCAGAAGGTCCTCGACCGCCTTGCTGCCTAGGGACTTGCCTTTGAAAAGATGTCTACGCACCTTGTTAATTAGACTCTGGTAGTCGCGGTTATTCATCCGGGGGTGTGCTTGTCGGGTAAACATATCGGTTGGTTTTCCCATCTGAGGAACATCCGCTTTCTTCACGAGACAGCGCGGACATAGGCATTCTCCTAAGTATCTGATACATGACAATAGAACTCTTAGTAACACCCTAATTAGCTACCGGTGACATGGACAATGAATATGATCTTTACTTTTCAGGATAGTCGGCGGAGTAACTGAAGAAACGGGGGAAAAAACGACGAACAACATGATCAACACACTCGATTAGCAATCCTGTCTTGTACGCCTCAACAAACCTTCTGTCCAAAAGAAGTTTCCAAATGGCTTGCATCAGTTCCCGTTTGAAGTACGTGTACATCTCACGAGTCGATGCTTCTTGATGGGCCTGAGTATAAGTATCCTGAAAGTTGTCGGGCAACTAGTGTGATGCTGCTTAGTAAACATATGTTATGAACCAAGATATGAGTGGCTTACTGATGGGATGTACGCCACATGGTGGCACGCCCTGGACGTTGGCTTTCCTCGAATATACTTGGATTGGTTGCCAAAATAGAGGTACACCGGCCAGAGAGATGCGTTACCGAAATTAGCAAGTTGAGTTGCATCCGACCAGACCATGAGCGGGATGATCACACGCTCATAGTCATCATCTGCAGTTCTTGGCAAGCGATTCACTTCCTTGTGAGCTGCCACCATCTGTGGAGATGTATACGCCTCGGAGTAGACGCGAACCTGACGTCCATCGGAAGTGGTCCAATATTGATCGAAAGGCGTGAAGTGGAAAGAGGAAAGGACATTGTCAGCGAAGACAGATTTTATAATGTCAACTAGTGGGCGATGAAAAATGTTGTCGACTGTGACCGTCGGGAGAGCCGGATCATTTTCGGAGAGATACCGGGTGCCTTCTTTGATGAGCGGAATTGTAATGGAGCTACGAGTCCAACCGTGTTGTGCTCGAAAGGGGTTAGACTCGTTTTGAAGATACTTGCTGATGAGCCGATACTCGCGATCATGCGAAAAGTCGGGTTTCTCGGCTGAATTGAATTGAGGATCTGTGAGATATGTCCAGAGGCGATTGAGCTCATCCTTGGACTTTGAGGACGACTTCGAGTATTGCCAACACATAAGAAGGGCAGCTGTTGGACTACTGAATGCGGAGAAAAGGTTCTCGCGAGTGATGTCTGAGGGGGGAAGAATGTTCAGAAGATTGGCAAACTGAGCCGTCGCTTGAAG